>JASDQU010010852.1:167505-180274 GCA_032191745.1 Picea mariana | reverse complement strand
AATTACATTTGACGTGAATGTAACATCAAAGTGTTTGAATGAAAATAAAGTTAGTTTATTTTATCGTATTGTTAGAATATTATTTCTTCAATAACATACATTCTTTGTTTATCTAATTTCAAAATATGACAAAACACGAATATTCCTTATTGTATTTATTTAATTTTCTAAAAAAAATAATTTTTTTTTTATATTATTAATTAATAATTAATAATTAAATTTATATGTATATATATATATATATATATATATTGAAAATTTAATACTTTTTAAACATTATTTATGTTAAATAAATGTTTTTTAATATATATGAGGGTGGGGGTGGGGGTTAATATTAGAGAAAACATAATATGTTTTCTCTATTGTTCCTCCCACCCTGCCTTCATAATTATGAGGGTGGGGGTGAAGGGTAATATTAGAGAAAACATAATATGTTTCCTCTAATATGTTTTCTCTATTATTGCCCCCATCGCCACACTCATAATTATGAGGCAAATTCTGAGGGTGGGGTTGGTGGGTAATATTTTTTCTCTATTATTACCCCTACCCCCACCCTCATATGGGGGTGGGGGGTAATATTAGAGAAAAAATAATATGTTTTCTCTATTATTACCCCCACCCCCACCCTCATATATATGAGGCTAGGGGTGGGGGGAATACTAGAGAAAACATATTACCCTCATATATATTAGGGTGTATTTTTTCTCTAATATTACTCCCCACCCCCATATGAGGGTGGGGGTGGAAGGATTACTAGACAAAACATATTATGTTTTCTCTATTATTACCCCCCACCTCCACCCTCATTATATTGTCTCTATTATTCCTCCCATATCCACCCTCATATATATGAGGTTTGGGGTGGGGGGAAAAACATAGAAAACATATTATGTTTTCTCTAATATTACCCCCCACCCTCATAATGAGAATATATGAGGTTGGGGGTGGGGGGAATAATAGATAAAAAATATTATGTTTTGTCTAATATTATCCCCCCATCCCCACACTCATAATGAGATGTTTTGTCTATTATTCCCTCCATAACCACCATCATTATATTTTCTCTAATATTCCACCCACCCCCACCCTCATAACCTCATATATATATGAGGGTGGGGTGGGGGGAATAATAGAGAAAACATATTATGTTTTCTCTAATATTGACCACCCCCCCAGCCCCCACCCCCATAATATGTTTTCTCTATTATTCCCCCTACCCCCACCCTCATATATATGAGGGTGGGGTTGGGGGGTAATATTAGACAAAACATAATATGTTTTTTCTAATATTACCCCCACCCCACCCTCATATATAAGGGTGGGGGTGAGGGTGGGGGTGGGGGTAATATTATACAAAACATATTATGTTTTCTCTAATATTACCCCCTACCCCCACCCTCATTATCTTCACCCTCATAATGAAGGTGGGGTTATGTTTTCTCTAATATTACTCCCCACCCCCACCCTCATATATAGGAGTGTGGGGGTGGGGAGAATAATAGATCAAACATATTAAGTTTTCTCTAATATTACCCCCACCCCCACCCTCATATATATGAGGGTATATGAGGGTGGGCATGGGGGAAATAATAGAGAAAACTTATTATGTTTTCTCTAATACTACCCCCACCCCCACCCTCATATATATGAGTGTGGCGGTGGGGGTAATATTAGAGAAAACATAATCATATATATGAGGGTAGGGGTCGGGGGAATAATAGAGAAAACGTATTATGTTTTCTATAATATTACCCCCACCCCAACCCTCATATATATGAGGGTGGGGATAGGGGGAATAATAGAGAAAACATATTACGTTTTCTCTAATATTACCCCCACCCCACCCTCATATATATGGGGGTGGGGGTAATATTAGAGAAAACGTAATATGTTTTCTCTATTATTCCCCCCACCCCATAATAATAGAGAAAAAATATTGTGTTTTCTATAATATTACCCCCCACCCCCACCATCACCCTCATACACAACCTCATTATGAGGGTGGGGATGGGGGGAAATATTAGAGAAAATATAATAAGGTAATATTGGATAAAACATAATACATTTTGTTTATTATTTCCCCTATGAGGGTGAGGGTGAGGGTGGGGTGCGGGGTAATATTAGAGAAAACATAATATATTTTCTCTATTATTCTGGGGGTGGGGGGAATAATAGAGAAAATATATTAGGTTTTCTAATATCCGTCCCCACCAAATATGTTTTCTCTAGTATATATGAGGGTGGGGGTGGTGGTGAATATTAGAGAAAACATATTTGGTGGTGGGGAATGTAACACACCTGGCCCTTTCTAGGGATGGGGCATCAAAATTTTCCTTACTCTAATCATCTCAAATCATCTCTCTGAGGTATTCATCCTTTTCCATTCACCCGTAGCTTTCTAACGACTATTATTGACTCTAATTCCATCCTATGGTTTGCAAGATATGGCCTCCCAAAGTTATCTGGGCGTTATTAGTTGGGGTCTTCAGCTTTCAGATTTGAATGCCCCTTTTCTTAATGCACGCATAATCCCCTAAGTCCATAAATCTCTCCACATGGCCTTGGCCATTCGGATATCGACGTTCCACATTGAACGTCAGTGTTCGACATTCGACGTTCGATGATCGACATTGAACGTATGAGGGTGGGGATGGGGGTAATAATAGAGAAAATATATGAGGGTGAGGGTGGGGGTGGGGGGAATAATAGAGAAAACATATTACGTTTTCTCTATTACTACCCCCACCCCCACCCTCATATATATGAGGGTGGGTGTGGGAGTAATATTAGAGAAAACGTAATATGTTTTCTCTAATATTCCCCCCACCCCCGGAATAATAGAGAAAACATATTATGTTTCCTCTAATATTACCCCCCACTACCACCCTCATACCCAACCTCATTATGAGGGTGGGGGTGGGGGTAATATTAGAGAAAATATAATAGGGTAAGATTAGAGAAAACATAATATGTTTTTTCTATTATTCACCCTATGAGGGTGGGTGTGGGGGGTAATATTAGAGAAAACATAATATATTTTCTCTATTATTCCGGGGGTGGGGGGAATAATAGAGAAAATATATTACGTTTTCTAATATTATCCACCACCAAATATGTTTTCTCTAATATATATGAGGGTGGGGGTGAGAGGGAATATTAAAGAAAACATATTTGGTGGTCAAAAGTTTGCTCACTCTAATCATCTCAAATCAGCTCTCCAATGTCTTCATCCTCTTCCACTCACCCATAGATTTCTAACAACTATTACCGACTCTAATTCGAACCTATGGTTTGCAAGATATGGCCTCCCAAAGTTATCCAGGCGTTATTGGTTGGGGTCTTCAGATTTTGGCATTGAACGCCCTGTTTCTTACTGCACACATACTCCCCAAAGTCCCTAAATCTATCCATGTGGCCTTGTACATTCAACGATTGATGTTCTAGGTTGAACGTCACTGTTCAACATTCAACGTTCGACGATCGACATTGAACGTCCATTTTTTGGCGTAAGGCGTACAACGTTTGGCGTTCAAAAATTGACGATCGACATTGAATGCCCCACTACGATACTACACCCCAAACCTTTTGAATTCCTGAAGGCCTGGTTGCATCCCTAATCACGTTGGCTAAGCAGGCACGAACCAAATATTGAAACACGACTAGGCCATGGGTGACATGTGTCATCATTAGGAGGTGACACATATCACATTCCAATAGGAATATAGGGTCTATGAAATTCACAATTCAAGGTGACATGTGGCTCGTCGATCATGGCTCCAAGTCAACCTAGTGAAATCATCTTGCCCCTTCATACTAGGTTGACATCCTTCCAACATCCCTCAAATATCACGATCAAGATGCGTCCATGTAGATCCATGAATCTATGACTCACATTGATTCATGACTTCGACGTTCAGGTTTTTTTGTGATGCAAACTACTCCTTTCTTCCATAGTTGGTTAGTGCCAGGCTAACCTTGGTATAAATCAAATGGTCAGAGAGGGACCCAACGTGTCCAAAAATCAATGGTCCCTGCAACTTGTCACTTCTACCTTCAGGGGTTTGACTGTGTAGTCTCAAGTTTCCTCCCAAAGTGTTAAGTCCCAGGACTACAGGATCTAAATACATGTGAATTTAGTGATGAACGGTTGGGATGGACTCCGACCTTCAGTGCTCCGGCGAAGTGCACATTCATCAACAGGTGAAAACCTCTAGGAGTGCTAAGTCCCTGGACTACAGGATCTAGCAACATGTGTACTTAGCGATGGACGACTGGGTTGGACTCTGTCCTTCAACTCTCTGGAAAAGTGCACATTCATCAACAAGTCAAAAGCTCCCAGAGTGTTAAGTCCCCAGACTACAAGATTGAACGACATGTGTACCTAGCATTCACAACCAGGATTTACTTCAGCTTGTAGAGCTTCAGGAAATTCATGCGTCCTTCTATCTACACTTTGATACCACTGAATACTCGAACTTCCAGATAGTCATTGGTCTATGGACACGTGTCCCTCAGTTCTCAATGATCCATATTAAATTTGTGACTCCGACATTCAGGAGTTTTGGTGTTAGACCACCCCCATTCTCCTGAAGCTGAACTTCACCGAAGTACTTGGCGCTACCTTTCCCTAGGCCCAATATAATGGCTGAGAGAGGTCCTCACTGGATTTCCCAAATCCATGAACCTCATCTATTTGTGACTCCATCCTTCAGTTGTTTTCAAATAATGTGAAGTCCTAAGTCTCGAAGTCCTGAAGCCAAAGTAGGTTTGCTTCCTTTGGGCTTAGTGAGGGGTTCCTAACCCTGGGTCATATGGAATATTATCGAGGTTCATGGGCTATACTTAGATCTTAGTCGAGACTTAATTAAGGCTATGGGTATGAGCCCTTGGTCATGCAAATGAAAGGTCTAAAGGAAGTTCCCTTCTACCACAAATTTGAACTTGACATTCCCTCTAAGGTAGATTGAAAGGGTCGACAAGACTTATACATTTTAGTTAATGCTACTCCGACTCTCCTGTGGACTCACCACCCGTAACTCTCTAGCAACTAGACTAAGATAAATCAAATGCCATGTAAATACAACAGTTTATAGAAGAAAAATATTATTTCTAAGAACTGTTCAAACATTGTAAAAATTAACATAAACAAAACATTCTATCATTTCATCCAATGTATTACACAGAGTATGAAAATACTTATCATAACTACAAAATGTGAAGTGACTGTTGAAAGGGGTCCCCATTTCCACCCAACCATAGGGACCCTATCTTGACGGATTTACCATTAGCCACCCCTGATCTAGACCACAACGCTCTATGAGAGATTCTTCCTCCTTTCTCCAGGACAGCTAGGGATAGAGGTTACTCTCATCCTCCCACATGAACTTGGCAATTGGTTTTCTGTACTCTAAGTAAGGAGGTCTGCATGAGAACTTCCTTAGTCACTCATCAACCTCGTTTATCATCTTGTAGAGAAACCATGCCCATGGATTCTTATAGCTAATATGAGATTACATCTCAATTTTTCTCATAACTGCAGAGTCGAACCTTGCTCTCCTCTCTTCTGCTTCCTGGCAGATCTGCCTTTGTCCCCCCAAATTACTTCCTTTCTTTCCTTCCTTAGAAAGGTTTATTGGGTCCAAATCCACAACCCCTGGTTAGGATTGGAATCATTACAAATGGGTACCCTACCCCTTCTCCTCATTAACTCATGAGGAGGCCTTCCAACTACTATCCTAACTGGTAATTCATTTCTAGGTCAGAGGACTGTTGATTAATTACATCCATTAAGTACTGGTTTGGTGAGGGTCATCTCAACTATTCTTGGTTTCCCTTTCCATCTCTCTCATAGCATCCATGGCCTATGTTGGCAAGCTCCCCCCTTTCATCAGTTGTGCAAGACATATCCATTTTTTATTAATGAACATAAAATTCATACATTGATCCTTTTATACAAAGTTTCATCAAATCAAACATTCACACATATTTAGTCTTCCATAGTCTCTTGTCCAATTATATTTATATTTTCAAACTGGGGGAAACTGGGGTATTACAATCCCCTCCCCCTTAAAGGAACGTCATCCTCGATGTTATATCTGTCAATGTGCCATCTATGTACAAAAGTAAACAAAAATGCATATGTATGTTTCATGGCATCCTCCATTTCCCATGTAGACTCATATGGGCCAATGTGTTTCCACTGCACCTTGATGTGTGTAATGGTTTTGTTCCTGAGTGGGGTTTCCTTCCTCTCTATTATGAATTCGGTTTTTGTTAGGAATTCTTCCTCTGGCTCCACTTGAATCACAGACCAGTCAATAATATGATTAGAATCGTGTACATACTTCTTTAATAAAGAAACATGGAAAATATTATGTGCCTTCACTATGGGAGGGAGTACTAGCCTAAAGGCTACTAGTCCCACTCTATCTAAAAATTCAAAGGGTCCACAATACTGAGGTGCCATCTTGGCACAAGATCCTATCCTCAAAGAGATTTTCCCAGGTCTAACTTAGAGATACACATGATCCCCTACTTTGAATTCTCTAGAAGTCCTTTTTATTCCTGCATAGCCCTTTTGTCTATACTGGGCTATATTCAGATTCTATCTGATGTGAATTACTTGATGTTCCATTTCCTTTAGCATATCTATCCCGATTGTAACTCTGTCTACTGGGTTGTTCTATATTATCATAATGTTGCATTGTCTTCCATACAGGACTTCAAAAGGGCTCATTTTTAATGAATCTTGATAACCAATGTTGTAGGAAAATTATACCAGTGGTAGGTAGTCTTCCCACTTCTTGGATTGATGCATTACATGCAATCTCATCATGTCTTATAACACTTGGTTTAATCTCTCTTTATTCCCATCAGTTTGAGGGTGATAGGCTATACTAAAGAGCAATTTTGTTTCAAAACCAACAAACAGAGATTTCCAAAAGTTTCAAGTAATTTTTGTATCTCTGTTGGATATAATTTCCTTAGGCATGCCATGCAGGATAAATATTGCTTTCATGAAAATACTGGAAATATCTATTTCCTTTCAATTTGACTTGATGGGTGTGAATTGAGCAGCCTTTCTCAACTTGTCCACAACTACCATGATGGCGTAATTCTGTTTGGTTGATATTGGTAATCCCGTGATGAAATCCATGGAGATGGTTTACCATTTCCATTCGGGAATTGGTAGGGGCTGCAACAACCCTGTTGGGTGCTAGTGCTCTGCCTTGACTTGTTGACATTCTAGACACTTATCTAAGTAATCATCTATGCCATTTTTCATTATGGGCCAATAAAATAGTTTTCTAGTGGATGTGATCATTTTATGATAACCAAGATGACCAGTATATGGTATTTTGTGTAGTTAATCCATTATGAACCTCTTAAAGTCATCACAATTAAGAATATATAATTTTCAAGTCAACATGCCATCATTAAGCATCTGATAGCATTCGTACTTCAGCCCTGTAGGCTCTTACTTTAGGTATGATGTCACAGTCTTGAAAAATGCATCTGTTTCTTCTGCACTTTTGACTCTCTTTTTGATGTCTGATTCACTGGGACTTACAGATGCCAAGTGAAACACTTTTATACTTATACTAAGGGCCTCAACCAACCTATTCTCCTTTCCTTTAATATGTTTTATTTCAAAATCAAACTCACTAAGGAGAGCCATCCACCTAGCTTGTCTCACATTCATTTTTGGTTGCTTAAAAAAATACCTCAACCCACTATGGTCTGTCATAAGCACAAATCATCTACCCAAGAGGTAATGGCTCCAAATTTTTAAAGCATGCACTATGAAAACCAATTCCATATCATGGGTCACATAATTGACTTCATTCTCATTCAATTTTATGGATTCATAGCAAATCACATGTCCTTCTTGCATAAGGACTCCTCCGAGCCCTTCCTTGTAGGAATATGTACACACAAGGAAGTCCTTTTTGGGTCTGCAATCTTCATTACATGCGCATTGGTTAGAATGTATTTCAACTCTTGAAATATTTCTTCACATTCTGATGTCCAAATGAATTTAACCCCATTTTTCTTAAGGGGGGTGATTGGGCAGCCAATCTTGGAGAATCCCTTTATGAAACTCCTATAGTATCCTGCTAGGCCCATAAAAGATCTGATATCAGATACATCCTTTCAGGTAGGCCAATCTAAGATGGATTTAATCTTTTAAGGATCAACTTCCACTCCTTCCTCATAAATAACATGGCCTAAGTAATGGACTTGTTTCTGGAAAGCGTCACACTTACTAAGCTTAGCATAGAGTTGATGTTCTCTTAGTACTTGGATTACCATATTGAGATGTTCTTCATTCTCTTCCCTATTCTTGGAATATATTAGAATATCATCAATGAAAACTAGCATAAAATTATCCAAGAACTTTTTGAATACGTTATTCATTAAGCACATAAAAGTTGTTGGTGCATTGGTAAGACCAAATGGCACCACCACAAATTCATAGTGACCATATCTTGTCCTAAAGGCTGTCTTGTGGATTTATTCATCTCTAATTTGGACCTGATGGTATCTAGACCTCAAGTCAATCTTGGAGAATATTGTAGCACCTATTAATTGGTCAAAAAGGTCATCGATCCTTGGTAAGGGATACTTATTATTGATGGACATCTTATTGAGTTGTCTACAATCTATGCATAATCTGAGTGTGCCATCCTTGTTTTTCAAAAACAAGGTTGGTGCTCCCCATGGAGACACACTAGGCTGAATGTATCATTTTTCCCACATCTCCTTCAATTGTAGTTTGAGATCAACTAGCTCTGGTGTACTCATTCTATAGGGTGTTCTAGACATTGGCATCGCTCCTGGCACATGTTCTATTGAAAAGTCAATATCCCTTCCTAGATGTAGACTTGGAACCTCTCCTGGGAATACATATTTATATTCTCTTAATATGGGATGGTCCTCTAGCCTGCATTTGCCATTCTCAACAGAGTTTAGTACTTATATTTCATACAAGGGACATTCCTCTCTACAATAATTCTACACTTGGAGGGTTGATATTTTTCTCACTAAGATGGGTTTTTGAATCCCTTGTAGGGTTACCCTTATTCCTTCTTCATCTTCACACTTCAAATTTTTACTGTAACAATCTAACTTGTTTTTGTGGGTATCCAACCAGTCCATGCCAATCAACAGGTCACAAGATCCTAAAGGAATTATGTTTAGGTTCGCTTGGGTGGGAAATCTACTTATAATAAATTGGCATGCTTACATGACCTCTCTTATGTTTCTTTTGGTTCCAGTGGCTAGTTGTACCATCCGTGATTCAATATGTTTAAATTGTTTCAATTTAAATTTATCAACAGTTTGAGGGGCAACATAACTCAAATTAGAACCAGGGTCAATTAAAATGGAAACATTATGGTTGGAAATCGTACCTTCGATCTCCACCACTGAATCTTGGTTGTCAACTTGTCTATTATCCAAGGATGCATAAATTTGTGGCATGCTCCTAGCCACGTCATTCACTGTGGTAGCATCTTGGATTTTGTAGACCCTCTTATTGTTATGTTTCCTATGCTGATGGTCCCTCAACAAATGTTCCTCTCCACAACCCCAAGATTTCAAGGGTTCTTTATTTCTATTATCAATCTTACTTGGAACTTCTCCAAATGGTTTATTTCCACTCTGGGATGGAAATTTTTTATGATACACACTTTGGTAGGAAGTCTCATCCTAGAGCTCTTCCCATGGTTCTTAAATCTCGAGGATTTAAACCCCTTCTTCTTGAATCCTAATTTTTTTTATTCTTCTAGTCTTTGTAGGGTTCTACTTTATTCTCGAATTGCTCATAGAAATACCTTTCCTTTCAAATAGTATCTTCCAAAGTATTTGGCTCATCAAACTCAATTCGGTCCCGGTAGGACTAAGGTAATCCACTAATAAATCGTTGCATATATACTTTTTCATCCTTCATGTAAGGAACATACCTCATCAACTCGATAAATTTTTTGATATATTCATCTATGGTGAGTTTTCACAGATTTAGTTCATAGAACGCCTTGTTCTTCCCATCAAAGTACTTTTTTGAAAAATACTTCTTCTTAAAGTATTTCTCAAATTGTTTCCATGAAAAGTCCTTCTCATGGATTCCTTTCATGTTCCTAAGGTCCTCCCACCAAATGGAACATTTCCAAATCAGGTTGAAAATGTTTATCTGAGCCCTTAAGTTTCCAGAGTATTCATGGACTCTGAAGTACTTCTTCAAGTTGAGAAGCCAAAATTCTACTTCTTCCCCTTCTTAATCTCTCCATCGAAGGTGGGAGGGTTGGCTCTCTTGAACTCTTCAAGGTCATGGCTCTTGGAATTTTTCCTCTTCTTTCCTCTCGTCTGAGAATGTGAACTAGATTTTCCACTAGAAGATTCCTTAGAGTTGTCAGTTTCCTCAGGGGAACATTCCAGTGAGTGTCTCTTGGCTCCATATTGGGCCTTCCTTGAGGTGCTCATCCTGGTGTGGCCACTTTCCAGACCATGCTTTTGTATCTCAGATGGACTTCAAGTTTTCTTAGTATGATTCTTGTCCACATGAATGGCAGTTGGACCATGTTGTATTTTATTTTGTATATCTAATAGATTTTGCAGTAGGATTGCATTAATTTCAGTCTTCTTTTCCTACTCCTTTATCAGCCTGTAAGGTAGTTAGAGAGGTAGTGGGGCGGCCCAGAGGGTCCATAGTGATAATAGTGGAGGTAATTCAATGTAAGGTGGACTAGGTCCACTATATTATTAAATAAGGCCCGCTATGGTAGTTAGATATAATAAATGGGTAATTAGATATAATAAATGTAAGAGGACTTCTTAGAAGGTTTTACTTCTAGAAGATTCCTCCTCTAGAATGTTCTTAGGTGAAGGTAGCACTATATAAAGGGGTTAAAGCAATGTAATGAGACATGAAGAGAAATATTGTGTTTGGATCAGTATATCAATAGGAGGATTCCCCCTCGAAGAGGCAAGTGAATAGGAGAGGATCCCTTCCATAATAGGATCCATTGTATGGTGTTGCCCTACCTCAAGGGTTTAATAATAATAACGTGTGGTTTATTATATATTGCTTTGTGGATATATTGTGTATTCAGTATTTGTGGTGATTATATTTGTAGATCTATTCAGGTTCTTAACAATTGGTATCAGAGCACTTTCCTTGGGCAGACATTGTGGGCAAATATTTTTATTTTTGCAGATTTGTTTTTTGGAGCAGAAAAACGAGGGCCGAGACATTGTTGAAGTTTTTGATATATTTATGTGAAAAATTTGCAAAAAAGGGTTGTATATCTGAGTTCCTCTCAGAAAAACACCCAATTTGAAAAAAAAATTCGTCCGAAACGGAGTCCAGGAAGTCAAGATATTGAAGTTTTAATATCTGCAAATTTTCAAGATTTTTTCCGCGGACGGTGGCAAGATTTTTTTTTATTTTTGTAGCATCTGGAGGCCGAATTTGCCCAAATAAATTATATATCTGAGTTCCTCTCACAATTTCACCCAATTTCAAAAACCAAATCAGCCAAAACAGAGTCTTGGAAGTGAAGTTATGAGCATTTTAACTTCAACAGTTTTTTAGGGTTTTTCCAGAAAAAGCCGCGATTTTCTGCTGTAACTTATTGGGTGAGTTCATAGAATGCTCAGATGGCTATTTCTTCTCAAAATATGAAAGAAATTATTGAATCATTCAAAGACCAATTGTTTCACACATTGGATGACAGATTTGATGCATTTGTACATGGCCTCACAGACAGTCTCACAGATGGCCTCAATGATAGTTTTTCGTAGTATTCAAGATTCATTGAATAACATGCAGGAAAGATTTCTTATGGAGGGCCTCAGGGATGAATATAATCAAAAAATATATGCTTGGTATGATTTTGAGACAGATTGTGATGATTGGTATATGGATAGTTGTCATTTCTGGGATAACAACTATTTTCATATTTTATTTGATGACTCTACTCCACCTTCTATAGAGAACATCAATGTCCCACATCAGGAGCTAGTTACCAACATTCAGTCTACATATTCTACAATGGTATTATTCATTCTAGATTTTTCTATGACCCTTTTCCACTATGTGGATGGATATTCTTATTTGGATCCACATGATAGGTGTTAGTCTTTGGAGCATCATTTGGAGTTGGTTATTGGGTTCTAAAATCTTCCACAGGGAGTTCACATGAGCACTTGGACATGGGACCCGGGCTTACAATGGTGGTTGGACTACTTCAACATAGTGGATTTCCTTTCTACATGGGACCTTGTTTATTCAGTCTTCTTCATCATTATGGTCCNAGTGGATTTCCTTTCTACATGGGACCTTGGTTCTTCAGTCTTCTTCATCATTATGGTCCACAATTATCCATGGGACCCTGGTATATGGTTGTACATCAAGCGTTGAGGACAACGCTTTCATAAGGGGGAAGGAATGTAAGGTAGCTAGAGAGGTAGTGGGGGGGCCCAGAGGGTCCATAGTGATAATAGTGGAGGTCATTCAATGTAAGGTGGACTAGGTCCACTATATTATTAAATAAGGCCCACTATGGTAGTTAGATAAAATAAATGGGTAATTAAATATAATAAATGTAAGAGGACTTCTTAGAAGGTTCTACTTCTAGAAGATTCCTCCTCTAGAATGTTCTTAGGTGATGGTAGCACTATATAAAGAGGTTCAAGCAATGTAATGAGACATGAAGAGAAGTATTGTATTTGGAGCAGTAGCTCAATAGGAGGATGCCCCCTCGAAGAG
>JASDQU010010852.1:147569-157633 GCA_032191745.1 Picea mariana | reverse complement strand
TCCCCCCCCTCGTCAAGTGGCCCCGTCCTCACAACCACATTCCTCACCTCTTCGTCCCCGTGCCATCTCCTCCATTTCCCGTCCCTCTTCTTAAATCCTCGACACTTCTTTCGTACTCTATGACGCCCCTCCTAGCTTCCATGGCGTCACTTCCCCTGTTCTTCTCTATGTGAATTCTCGTCGGCTCATGGGTAATTCTTGTTCCCTGTTCCATCAAGTGTGTGCAAATGCTCCCTCTCCCGCAATTAAGGTTAACTCTGCGCCCCCATTTCGATTACATTTTACATTTCTACAGCAAAGTCCAGGACAACTCGCTTCTGTGCCCTCCCATCATGTGGCAGAGATCCAGAGCCCCTTGCACTTGCCTGTCCCGCGTCTCGGAGGAATTGAAGGAGAAATTATGCACTCTACGTTTGGATGTCAGGCACATAGAAGAATAAACAGACTCTCGTCTCAGGGAATTTCAAAGGGAAAACCAGGGGTTACGAGAGGAAG
This sequence comes from Picea mariana, assembly GCA_032191745.1. Lineage (NCBI taxonomy): Eukaryota > Viridiplantae > Streptophyta > Pinopsida > Pinales > Pinaceae > Picea > Picea mariana. The sequence continues at coordinate 157,138 of JASDQU010010852.1, read as the reverse complement.
TAGCCAATTTGCAGGGTCAATTACATCAGCAAGAGCTCAGGCATAATCAAGAGCTTGCAATTGCACTCCATGGGATCAACAAGAATACTAGGCAAATTGGAGAAATGGCACAACAAATGGTAAATCCAATAAACCATCCTCAACATCTAGTGAATTCCAATGATTCATTAGGGTCAAGGCTTCCCTCAACCTTCCACTCAACAACAAGCAACAAACACCCTCTGGTACCTCCTGCTCCAACAATGGTTCTAGTTTGGCTGAACCCAGGAGAAGGAATTCATCACCTAGATGCTAATCCAACAACATATCCAACAAACCTCCAGGAGGACCCAACAACTTTCCATAACTTTTAGACAAGTTTTTGATGAATTGCAAATTTTTGCTAATTTTGTTTACTTATGTAGCCATTTTTACATGTTAGTAGCTCCTTTTGGGCTGGTTTCACCATCATAATTAGTATACAACATGCAATCAATTTTCTAGGAGAAGAACAAAGATTTCATTACTCTGCCTTATGTAATCTGGGGAAGTTGAAATTTCTTTTTTTAATATAAAATCCCAACCGTTTCTGTTAAAAAAAACAATTGGTATCGTTGCAACCAAAATATTTAAATCAACCCCTTGAATTAAAAAATAACGCTACCAGTGGTATCCCCCACTTTTTTCGAGGTTAACATTGCAAAATTTTTTAAACCACGATCTTGATAACTGGTATTATTGTGACCAAAGTACTAAAATGAACCCCCTAAATAAAAAGAGGCCCCACTAATAGCACCCCTCTTGTTTTTAGATTTAAACTTGCAACAATTTTGTAACCATGTCCTAAGACACCGTTATTGTTCCAAACAAAATTAAAATGAGGGGGAAACATAAAAACAAAAATGAAAAAGAAAACCGATGAATTGTGACCATGGAGGGAAGGGATGACAACAACCCCTCATTCACAACTAAAAGGAGTGGGTGGCCCACTCCTTTTAACTACGAACGAGTGGGGGGGGCACATGGATCACAAGCACAAGCACAAGCAAGAGCGTTGGTCGAGGGTATGGGAGTGGGGGGCTATTCCCAAAATTTCCCTCCTATCCTTTTTCTATAGGTTTTGTCCTTTTTTTTTTTTTTTTTAAATAATACTTTTTTTATGAATATTTTTTTTTATGTGTATTTTTAAATTTATAAAAAAAAATTAATATTATTTTTAAATTATATGTAATTTTTCAATATTTCAATTTTCTTTTGATGTTGTTTTGAATTTTGAATTTTGAGTTATTATAAAATTTGTTTTTTTTTTTAAATTCAAATTTTATTTTATTTTTATTATAAAATTGTGTTTTTAAATTTGATATTTTTTTGTTTTTTTTCTTCTCAATTTAGATTAATTTTTTTTCTTTTAATTTCTTTATTTTTATATATTAAAAAAATGGAGGTTGATTCAAATTTACTTTATTTATTTTTTAAATTGTCTTGTTATTATTATTTTATGTATTATGTTTTAAGACGATGGGAGGTTGAAGGGGTTTTTATTTTTATTTTTTCTTTATTTTTATCTAATGTTTTAAATTTAAAATGTGCGTTTTTAATTTTTAATTTTTTTCTTCATTTGATTTCATTTTTCACAATAATTTTAGTTTTTTCCTCTTATTTTGATTTTGTTTGCAATAATAATGGTGTCTTAAAACATGGTTTCAAAATTGTTACAAGTTTAAACATGAAAACAATCAAATTTCATAAATTCAATTTTTTGTTTTTAATAGAACCCAAAATTATTGATAATTGTAGATAACCATAAATGCTAATGTAACTTTGTCATATACACATCTTTCAAAACTAAAAATTTGTCAGCCTCTTTATTTTATATGCTCAAAGAATTTTAAACTTTTCCTCTTTAATAGAACCCCAAAATTATTGATAGCCATAGATAACCATAGATGCCAATATAACCACATATAACCATATATGTCAATGTAATTTTGTATGTAATTTTGTCATATACACATCTTTCAAAACTTAAATTTTGTTAACGTCTTTATTGTATATGTTCAAAGAATTTTGAACTTTTCCTCTTTGATAGAACCCCAAAACTATTGATAATCGTAGATAACCATAGATGTCAATACAATTTTGTCATGCACACACATTTTTCAAAACTTAAATTTTGTTAGTGTCTTTATTGTATATGTTCAAAGAATTTTGAACTTTTCCTCTTCAATAGAATCCCAAAACTATTGATAACCATAGGTGTCAATGTAATTTTGTCACACACACATCTTTCAAAACTTGAATTTTGTTAGCATCTTTATTGTATATGTTCAAAGAATTTTGAACTTTTCCTCTTTAATAGAATCCTAAAACTATTGATAACCGTAGATAACCATAGATTTCAATGTAATTTTGTCATGCACACACATCTTTCAAAACTTAAATTTTATTAGCGTCTTTATTGTATATGTTCAAAGTATTTTGAAGTTTTCCTCTTTAACAAAACCCCAAAACTATTGATAACCATAGATATCAATGTAATTTTATCATGCATACACATCTTTCAAAACTTAAATTTTGTTAACATCTTTATCATATATGTTCAAAGAATTTTGGACTTTTCATCTTTAATAAAACTCCAAAACTATTAAAAAACATAGATAACCATAAATGTCAATGTAATTTTGTCATGCACATACATCTTTCAAAACTTAAATTTTGTTAGCAACTTTATTGTATATATTTAAAGAATTTTGAACTTTTCCTCTTTAATAGAACTCAAAACTATCCTCTTTAATAGAACCCAAAACTATTGATAATGGTAAATAACCATAAATGTCAATGTAATTTTGTCATACAAGCATCTTTGAAAACTTAAATTTTGGTAGTGTCTTCATTGTATACGTTCAACGAATTTTGTGAATATCTAACTAATTTAATTAATTCCTTTTTAATAGAACCCAAAACTATTGATAATGGTAAATAACCATAAATGTCAATGTAATTTTGTCATACAAGCATCTTTGAAAACTTAAATTTTGGTAGTGTCTTCATTATATACGTTCAACGAATTTTGTGAATATCTAACTAATTTAATTAATTTTGATTTATAGGTTTTTTATTACCTAAACTAATTCCCATTCATACACAATTAAAAATTTATTGATGGATGGAATAAGAAATTCTTTTGATTTATTATAGCACCAACAACTATCAAATTTTAAGAACTTGACTTCTTTTTTTAATGCAATAGATGTCAACATGAGTTAATCTTGCACTCACATTCTTTAGCAACGTAAATTTTTTTAGCCACTATGTTGTGAGTATGTAGTTAATTTTAATTAATTGATTTTGACATATTATATTAATTTTTATTGATATATAATTAAAATTTTGTTGTGTTAATAAATATGTAAATGATAGTTTAAAAAATAATATAATTATGTAAACCTATATAAATTTGTGATCAATATATATTATTGATTTGTTTTCAAAAATGAAATTGTTATCAATTCATTATTTAGAATTTTTTTATATATAAATATAATAGTGGGATATATTTCTTAGATCCTTGTTTAGAAATATAAGCATGCCATTAGTGGATCATAACCTCTCTAGCATTCACTATTCTTAGAGGCTTTTAAAATTTTTCATGTATTTTGAACTTCTTTGCTATAATATGAAGGGGGTCATCACCTCTCTAGCATCCAACACTATTACATTTGGGTGCAAAATTTAATCTTGATATTCAATATTATTGGGAATAATTGATTGTGACATTATAAATTTTTGTATATTACATTTGGGTGTGAAATTTGATCTTGATATCCAACATTGTTGGGAATAATTGATTGTGACATTATAAATTTTTGTAAATTATTAAAAGTTTCTTTTTTTTTCGTTTTTTGACTCGATAGACATGGGTATTCAGATATCCCTCTTGGACATCAGTGTTTCAACATCCCTACATTGGAAGACCAACAACAAAAAATCCAAACTGCCATTTTGCAATGTTGAGAAGTCAAATTTGATCAATTTAACCTTCACTCTATTAATTAAAAATTAGTGGATTGACACCTTTAAAAAAACTATTAAGATATGGTGACTATTATGTGATACTTTCAACATTTGTAATAGTTTTTTTTTTGTCATACTAACGATGACTATATATATATATATATTTAATCTATCATTGAAGTCCATTTTTTAAAATCTAAAGTTTGGATTCTTTACATAATACAAACTCTTTAGGTAAAAAAACTTAGACATATGAAATAACCTACTCTGAAACTAATCTCCTTACAAACATTTTATAAATTTTCACATCAATGGCTTAACATCATTACATGACCATGATGATGATGAGAATGAGGATAAGGATCAATATGAGGATGATGATGAAGTTCAAGATGAAAATCATGAGAGTGATGCCGATGATGACAATAATGACCATGACAATGAGAAATTTTGAGACGATGACGTCGACAATGACAAGATCCATGATGAAAAATGATGATGATAATGCTAAAAGTGGGAAAGATATTAGGGGTTCCACACACATACATTGTGAACATTTCCCCTTTTCATTCATCAATAATTACAAATCATTTTGTTGATAACTCACTAAGATATCTTTGAATTCCCATTAATACATAACTCTCATTTTTGAATTCTCATCAATTCAATGATGATGACGAGGATGAAAATGTCAATAATAGGGGTTCCATGCACATTTGTTGTGAAGATATCCCCTTTGCCTTCATTCATCATTGCAAAACCATTTTTTTCATCATTCATTAAGTTATTTATTAATCATTCTATTAAACTTAAATCATGTTTTTAGTGTCTAAGGAAACTCTAAAAAATGCCCTTAGCCTTGTCCACATTATTAAGCCATCATCCATTGCCTTAATATTTTTTTATCTATTGCATATTTGACTAAAATTAGGCCACTAACTCACTTAATTTTACCATCACATGCCCAAGGCCTAAGTGAATTATCCAAGTCAAATCCAAGCCTAGGCCCATTGTGGAGGGGCCCATACCTTATGCTCATCATCATCATCATCATTTCCCTTGTCCTCATCATCATTATTGTCATCGTCATCATCAACATCATCTTAAACACCGTCCTTCTAATTGAAAACTTGTTCTTCTTTCCAAAGGATTGTAATTAGGAGTAGAGAGGGATACAATTTGATCTTTCTATAATAGAGATTTTTGTTGTTGTCCCATTGACAAATTTCATGATGATTGGTGATAACACGTAAGAAAAAATGTAGTTATAAGCTTATAGGTTATCCATCACTGTAATACCCCAGCTTGATCCCCAGATTGTAAATATATTGTATATGTGATACTTAGGCTGGTGAGTCGATATGTTTGGGTTAGAGTGTCTATAAAGATGACCAAATGATAGAGATATTGTATTATAAAGTGTACATATACGCTGATTAATAAAATAACACCACGATTGTAGACTAAGGGATGCAAAGAGTATGGGGGATAAGATGCCTCGAGTGGGAAAGGGGACTAAGGGCTAGGTAAAGGGAGATTAAGCCAAGGAGGCTAAGAAAATATAGTATAATAATTCCCTAAACCTTTATATTATTATATTATATAATAATATAATATAAAAATGACACATGCATATTTAAAGGGGAAATTTGGTTTATTTATCCATTCTGACCAGGTTGACTAGATGAGTTTCTTTAGGGAAGATGGTGACCCAGACTATGGAGTTTTCCCTCTGGATCCTAGGTGGACCTGGGTGTGTACACTTCTCCTTGGGTTTCTTTGGGGAAAGTCTAGAGCCATGAAGGGAGAAGTGTGAGGATAGGTTCCCTGGTATGGCACCTGGAGGGTACCCGAAGACCTCTTAGGGAAGCTGGAACTCCTGGAGCCACAATGCTCTAAGAATTCATGTCCAGCTTGTGCTGGAGCCCTAAAAGGGTAGTGGTGCAACCTGAGGGACCGCGATGCAGAGAAGGGGGAATACTACATTGAGTTGTGCAAGATGATGGGGAATGAAATACTTTAGGTTGGAGTGTTGTTGAGGTTTGATAACTTGGCCTAAACCTTGTTGGTATTGAATATGGACCATAGTTGGCTTAAGAATCCCTTTTTCATGGTGGAGCAATAGCCTCAACTTAGGGGTGACTCATTGTTGAGAGATTATGAGAAGCACAATCTATGGTTGAGAGGAATGTCAGAGGTTTGATTTTGTCCGATGTTTTCAAAAAAGATAAGTTCCATGTGCCTTTTCTATTAAACTGTGTAATTTATGTGTTAATTTTCGAATGCTTATATAATCTCTGTGTATTTTTACATTCTTGAATTTTTAATGTGTTATACATAACTCTACATGTAAAATTATAAGATAGAGTAGGTGCTATGATATGGTAATAAGGGTTGGTTCTGATTATGTTGAATTGGAGGGAAATTGTGAAATTTCCTAGTACCCTACCAGCCCAGCAGATACCGAGGTGGCCAGGTACACTACAAAGTGGTATCAGAGCTCCAATTTCAACACTAGACCTATGCGGGACAAACAAAACGAGGAGAGGTGAAAATGTTCGTAGGTCTGTGAACTATTTGAAAAAATCCCAAAGAGAGATGTGATCTCTTCGAATGAGGATGCCTACCAAGCATTTCACAAAACGCCTAAATGAAGTTGGCCTTGCTAGAATGATATGATTGTTGCTAGTGAGACCTTAAAACTCTTTGAACATATGGAGATTGAAGTGATGCGATTAGACTTGTATATATTAATGTTACCTCTTCAAAATGTGTCCCTTGTCATCCCATAAAAACATCGTCTCTCAATAAAAAATAATAACCAAACTAGCCTACAAACACAGTTCGATGTTTAAACGCAAATCGTCAACAAATTGACGTTTAAACGCAAATCATCAACATTTCCTTCTTCTATTATGTAACACACCCGACCCCTTAAGTGCCCATTCTAGGGACGGGGCATCAAAATGTTTCTTACTTTAGTCATCTTTATTAATCTCTCTGAGGTCTTCACCCTCTTAAATTTGCTCGTATCTTTCTAACGACTGTTACCAGGCTCAAATCCAACCTCTGGTTTGCAAGATACGGCCTCCTAAACTTCTTCAGGGAGTTATTGGTTGAGGGCCACGTGGCATCCACGTAGGTGCATATCGTTCATACCATTTCCAGGATCCTACCTCCCGCAGAGGAGGTCCATCCACTGTCCAAAACAACAACAAGCATTAATCCTCATCGAACACACATTTTAGAGGAGAATTCGACATTTGGCGACGAACGTCCCTTTTATTTTCTACATGCATGTCCTCCGAAGTCCTAAATTCTCAAACTCCTGAAGGAGACCAGAATCTCTCCACGTGGCTCCGGTCTTTAGGCCTTTCAACTTACCCACGACACTACATCCCAAACCTCTGGAGTCCCGAAGTTCCAGACTCCTGAAGGGTCCACTCTCGCACGTGGTGGCGTACTAGATGCGGAGGCGAATACAAGTGGGTCCTGCATACTCCTCCCGCCAAATGGACCAAGCAGGTACGTTCCAGGTGTGACATGTAAAAAGGAAGAGATGACATGTGGCCCCTATGGTGGGTGACATGCATCACGTGTTAATGGCCGTGTAGGGTCTACTAGATGTACGGTTCCATGTGACACATGGCACGTCAATCGTGGGTCCACGTCACCTTGGATGAAGTCACTGTGCCACATCACTCCGGACTGATAGCCTTCTAAGCCCTTCAATCTCATGATCAAGATGTGTCCATGTAACCCCTGGATCTACGACCTTTGTTACTTTGTGACTTCGATGTTCGTGGGATTTTTGGTGTGACTTCCTCCTTGCTCTCGGACTGGTCAGCGTTGGGCTGACCATGGTCTATATCTAACAGTTAGGGGAGGTCCCGAAGGGTCCCTAGTTCTACGGTCCTCATCACTTCGTAGCTCTGGCCTTCGGGGGTTTCGACACTATGGTCTCTCCTCTCTCTCGAAGCAGGACTCCTCCAAAGTACCGTACGTGGGTCCCTCTGTGTTTTGATTGGACGATTAAGAAGGGTTCCTAATGGAATCCCCAGATCCATGAATCTCATCACTTTGTGACTTCTGCGTTCAGATAGTTTGATGTTGTATCATCTCTGTTCTCCTGGAGTAGGACTTCCCCGAAGTTCCCTCAGCATAGATCCAATGGTCAAGGGGTCTCCCGAATACCCTTGAATCGATGGCTCACGTTACTTCGTGACGGGTAAATCGATCAAGGTTTAGCTGTGGGGAAGGTCTATTTTCCATGGTTAGAGAATCCACCAGGTGTCGGTTAAACTTGTGGGTAATCGTCACCATTAGTTTCCTTCGACTGGTTTACAATCGATAGGGTCGAAACACTCCAGAGCTTCGAACTCTCGGAGTTCCGAAGCCAGAAAGTATTAGCTCCTTTCAGGCCTAGTGTAGGGTTCCTAGACCTTGGTCACATGGGTCCTTTGAAAAATATTGTGGGATATGCACTAATTCCTTTAGCCGTAAATGGGTTAATGACATGGGCATGATACCTCGGTCACACGGTGAACATTCTGAAGGAGGCGTCCTCCTTCCACAAGGTTTGAACTTGGAATTCTCGCGAAGGTAGATTCTAAAGATCTACGGGACTTAAACATTCCACTAAATCCTACCCCGACCCTCTTGCATGCTTACATCCTAAAACTATTTAACTACTAAACTGAAGCAAGAAAACGACCATTCAAAAGCATGAGTTCATAGAGAAATAATACATATATCTAACTTAATTATTCAATACATAACTTATTCATAGATAAATAAATATATTGAATCATCATTTCCATTTCAATACACAGAGTATGAAGATAATTATCAGAAACCGAAAATCGTGAAGTGATTGTTGAAAGGGGTGCATGTTTCCACCCAACTATAGGCACAACTACTCCTGACGGATTTACTGCTAGCCACCCTCGAGCTAGACCATGATGCTCTGAGAGAGACTCTTCCTTCTTTCTCAATGACAATCAAGGACGTAGGTTACTCTCCTCCTCCCACAGGATCTTGGCCACTGGTTTTCTCTATACTAAGCAAGGAGGTCTGCATGAGTACTTCCATAGTCACTCATCAACCTTGTTTATCATCTTGTAACAAAAACCCTGACAACAGATTCTTGCACCCAGAATGAGCTTATTTCCCAGTTCTTCTTCGAATCAGAGAGCTGTAACCGCTCATTTTCTCTTCTCTATATTCGTCTTTCGACTCTACTCTCTCTGCAGATCTTCTTGCTCGCTCTCTTTTCCTCTTCCCCCAAATCACCTCTTTTCATGCCTTCCTCAACAAGTTTTCGTGGGCTTGAATCCCCAGCTCGTGGTTAGGTATGGAATTATTGCATATGGGTACTCTACCCCATGTCCTCATTAACTCTCGAAGAGGACTCTTCCAGCTACCAATCTGACTGGTAATTCATTTCTGGGTCAGAGAACTATTCTATGTCTGAGCCATTAAATCCAATAAGGTACTGGTTTGGTGGGGGGGTCATCTCAACCATTTTTTTTTCCCCTCACCATATCTCTCATAGAATCCATGTTCTATCTTGGCAA
>JASDQU010010852.1:118658-147491 GCA_032191745.1 Picea mariana | reverse complement strand
ATAGTTATGCAACACTTATCCATTTTCTATTAATAACATAAAATACATACATTGACCTTTTATAACAAAAGGTTCATCAAATCAAACATTCACACATATCTAGTCTACCATAGTCTCTTAGCCAATTATAATTATATTTACAAATTGGGGGGAAAAATGCGTATTACAATCCCCTCCTCCCTAAAGGAACATCGTCCTCGATGTTTATCTGTTGATGTGATATGTATGTATAGAAGTAAACAAAAATGGATATGCATGTTTCATGGCATCCTCCATTTCTCATGTAGCCTCATCTGGGACAAAGTGTTTCCACTGCACCTTGACCTGTGCAATGGTTTTGTTCTTGAATGGGGTCTCCTTCCTATCTATTATGCATTGAGGTTCCAACATGAATTCTCCCTCTGGTTCCACCTGAATTACAAACTAGTTAATAATATGATTAGAATCATGTACACATTTCTTTAATAACAAAACATGGAAAACATCATGTTCCTTCACAGTGGGAGGGAGTGTTAGACTATAGGCTACATGTCCCACTCTATCTATAATTTCAAAGGGTCCACAATATTGAGGTGCTAACTTGGCACAAGCTCCTATCCTCAAGGATATTTTCCTGGGTCTAACTCAGAGATACACATGATCCCCTATTTTGAACTCTCTAGGAGTCCGCTTTCTGTCTGCATAGATTTTCTGTCTATCTTGAGCTATTTTAAGATTTTGTTTATCTAAATTACTTGTTGTTCCATTTCTTTCAGCATGTCTGGACGATTGTAATTCTATCTATTGGATTATCCCAACTGATTGGAATCTTGCATTGTCTACCATAAAGGCCTCAAAAGGGCTCATGTTCAATGACTCTTGATAGCCATTGTTGTAGGAAAAATTTACCAGTGGTAGTTACTCTTCCCACTTCTTAGGATGATGCATTACATGCATCCTTAACATGTCCTCTAACACTTGGTTTACCCTCTCTGTCTGTCCATCAATTTGAGGCTGATAGGCTGTGCTAAATAGCAATTTAGTTTCAAAACCAACAAATAGAAATTTCCATAAATTTGAAGTGAATTTCGTATCTCTGTCAGATATAATCTCCTTAGGCATGCCATGCAACCTAAATATTTCTTTCATAAAAATACTAGCAATATCTATTTCCTTGCAATTTGACTTGACGAGAATGAAGTGAGAAACCTTTCTCAATTTGTCCACCACCGCCATTATGGCATCACTCTGTTTGGCCGATTTTGGTAATCCTATGATGAAATCCATGGAGATGGTTTCCCATTTCCATTCTGGATCGGAAGGGGCTGAAACAATCCTACTGGATGCTGGTGTTCTACCTTAACCTGCTGACATTCTAGACACCTAGACAAGTAATCAACTATGTCCTTCTTCAGTCTCGACCAATAAAACACTTTCCTAGTGGTTGTGATAATCTTCTGATAACCAGGATGACTAGAATATGGTATTTTGTGTAGTTCATCCATCATGAACCTCTTCAAGTCATCACAGTTCGTAATATACAACCTACCTTTGTAAGTTAACAATCCATCATTAAACAATTGATAACCTTCGTACTTCATCCCTGTGGGATCTTGCTCTAAGTATGATTTTACAGTGTTGAAAAATGCATCTGTTTCTTATGCACTTTTGAATCTCTCCCTGACATCCATTTCACAGGTGATTATAGCTTCCAGGTGAATCATTTTCACACTTATTCTAAGGGCATCAACCATCCTATTTTCTTTTCCTTTGATATGTTTTATTTCAAAATCAAACTCACTAAGGAGAGCCATCCATCTAGCTTGTCTAGCATTAAGTTTTGGTTGATAAAACAGGTACCTCAACCCAAAATGATCTTTCATCAACACAAATATTCTACCCAGGAGTTAATGCCTCCACATTTTTAAAGCATGCACTCTAGAAGCCAATTCTAGATCATGGGTCACATAATTTATTTCATGCTCATTCAATTTTCTAGATTCGTAGAAAATCACATGTTCTTCTTACATAGGGACTCATACGATTCCTTCCTTTCAAGCATAAGTACACACAAGGAAGTCCTTGTTTGGATCTGTAATCTTCATCACAGGTGCATTGGTTAGAAGGCATTTAAGATCTTGGAATATCTCCTCACATTCTGATGTCCAAAGGAATTTAACTCTCTTTTTCTGAAGGGAAGTTATTGGGAAACCAATCTTGGAAAATACTTTTATGAACCTCCTATAGTATTCTTCTAGGCCCATAAAGGATCTGATATCAGATACATCCTTTGGTGTAGGGAAATCCATAATGGCTTTGATCTTTTCAAGATCAACTTCCACCCCTTCTTCAGAAATAACATGGCCTAAGTAATGGACTTATTTCTAGAAAAAGTCACACTTACTAAACTTAACATAGAGTTGATGTTATCTTAGTACTTGAAGTACTAAATTAATATGTTTTTCATGCTCTTCCCTAAGAATATATTAGAATATCATCAATGAAAACCAATACAAATTTGTCTAAGAATTTTCCGAGTACATTATTCATTAAGCACATAAAATTGGTTGGTGCAATGGTTAGCCCGAATGGCACCACCACAAATTCATAGTGACCATATCTTGTCCTAAAGGTTGTTTTATGTATGTATTCATCCTTAATTCTAACATGATGGTATCCATACCTCAATTCAATCTTTAAGAAAATTGTAGCACCCCTTAATTGGTCAAACAAGTCATTGATCCTTGGCAAGGAATACTTATTCTTTATGGTCATCTTATTGAGTTTCCTATAGTCTATGCACAACCTAAGTGTGCCATCCTTATTTTTCACAAACAAGGCTAGTGCTCCCCATGGAGACACACTAGGCCGAATGTATCCTTTATCCATCATTTCCTTTAGTTGTAGCTCTAGCTCAACTAGATTTGGTGTACTCATTCTAAAGGGTGTTCTAGAAACTAACACCGCTCCTAGTGCAAGTTCTATTGAAAAGTCAATATCTCTTCTTGGAGGTAGACCTGGTACCTCTTCTAGGAACACATCTTTATAATCTCTTAATATGGGGTGATCCTCTAGGCTTGGTTTTTTGTCCTCAACATAGTCCAACACTTTTATTGCATACAAAGGACACCCTTTTATGCAATACTTCTTCACTTGAATGGATGATATTTGTCTCACTGAGACAATATTTTGAATCCCTTGTAGGGTTACCTTTATCCCTTCTTCATTTTCACACTCCAAAGTTTTGTTGTAACAATCCAACTTGGTTTTATTGGCAGCCAACTAGTCCATGCCAATCAGTAGGTCATAAGACCCTAAAGGAAGTATGTTTAGGGTCACTTGGGTGGGTAATCTGCTCATAATGAATTGGCATGCTAGTATGACCTCTATTACTTTTCTTTTGGTTCCAGTGGCTAGTTGTACCAGCCATGATTTAACATGTTTAAATTGTTGCAGTTTACATTTCTCAATAGTTTGAGGGGCAACATATCTCAAATTAGAACCAGGGTCAATTAAAATGGAAACTAGATGGTTGGAAATCATACCTTCCATTTCCACCATTGAAGCTTGGTGGCCATCTTGTCTATTATCCAAGGATGCATAAATATGTGGTATGCTCCTAGCCACATCGTTGACTGTGGTAGCCTCTTGGATGTTGTAGACCCTCCTATTGTTTTGTTTTCTATATGGGTAGTCTCTCAATAGATGTTCCTCTCCACAACCCTAGGATTTCAAGGGTTCTCTCTTTGTGTTATCAGTCTTACCTGAGGCTGCTCCATAGGGTTTATTTCCACTCTGAGAGGGGAAATTTTGCTGGTATACACTTTTAGCAAGAAGGATCATCTTAGAACCTTTCCCATAGCTCTTGAATCTTGAGGTTTTAAACCACTTCTTCTTGTATCCCGAAGTACTTTTCTTCTTCTAGTCCTCATGAGGTTTTGTTTTATTCTTGAAATTCTCATAGATCAAATACCTTGCTTTCCAGATAGTGTCTTCTAAGGTATTTGGCTCATCAAATTCAATTATGTCTTGGAAAGACTGAGGCAGTCCACTAATGAATCATTGCATCTTTACCTTTTCATCCTTTATGTAGGGAACATACTATATCAACTCAAGAAATTTATTGATATATTCATCTATGGTGAGCTATCCCAACTTGAGTTCATAGAACTCCTTGGTTTTCCCATCAAAGTATTTCTCGGAAATATACTTCTTCTTGAGGTATTTCTCAAATTGTTTCCATGAAAAGTCCTTCTCATGGATTCCTTTCATGTTCCTAAGGTCCTCCCACCAAATGGAGGCCTTTCCATTCAGGTTAAAAATTACTATTTGAACTTTTAAATTCTCAAAGTAGTCATGGAATCTGAAGTACTTCTTCAAACCAAGCAACCAAACTTATGCTTCTTCCCTTTTCTTAATTTCCCCATCGAAGGTGGGTGGTTTTGCTTTCTTTAACTCTTTAGGGTCATGACTCTTGGAATGTTTCCTCTTCTTTCTTTTCCTTTGGGAATGCGAACTAGTTTTGCTACTAGAAGATTCCTTGGAGTGCTTAGTTTCCTCACTAGAGGATTCTTACGATGAGTGTCTCTTGGCTCCAGTTTGGGCCTTCTTTCTTGTGTGTCCACTTTCAGGGCCATGCTTTCGTATCTTAGGTGGAATCTAGGTTTTGTTCGTATTATGTCTGTCCACATGATTGGCTGTTGGTCCATATTGCAACTGCCTTTGTATATATGATAAGCTTTGCAATAGGACTTCATTAATTTTAGTTTTCTTTTCCTTCTCTTTTATCAACCTTTCATTGTCATCCTTACAACTCTGTAGTTCTTCCATTAGGATTCTTACAGTTTCATCCAAATTTGGAGGGATTTCCACTGCCCTCCTTTCATTAGATTCTTCCTCTCTATTATGGGAGATTTCCCCCAATTCATGGCATGTCACCATCCTTCAAGCTGTAGTTTTCCTGCGGTCCACTGACTGCTTGAGTGATGATTTTTTTTTTTTGTTAGTTAATGATCTACTAGCTTATAAACAACACACAATTCAAAATTTTCAAAATGCATACAATAGTAGAAAGTTTCATTCCTTTCTTCACTAGAGGTTTAACTAGGCCTCTTAGGAATGGGGTAAGATAGGGTATCACCCCTAAAATTTCTCTAAATAATATTTTTAAGTGACTCGTTCATGAGCCCAAGCATGCCAAGTGTTGTAACCATGCTCTGATACCAATTTGCAACACACTCGACCCCTTAAGTACCCTTTCTAGGGATGGGGAATCCAAATTTTTCTTAATTTAGTCATCTCGATTCATATCTCCGAGGTCTTCACCCTCTTAAATTCACCTGTAGATTTCTAACAAATGTTACTGAGCTCAAATCCGACCTCTGGTTTGCAAGATATGGCCTCTCGAAGTTCTTCGGGGAGTTATTGGTTGAGGGCCACGTGGCGTCCACATGGGTCCATCTCGTTCGTACCATTTCCAGGTTCCTACCTCCCATAGAGGAGGTCCATCCACCATCCAAATCAAGGATGAGACTTAATTCTCATCTAACACACATGATAGAGGAGAATTTGACGTTCGACACTTCGACACTGGACTTCCATTTTCTTTTTTGCATGCGCGTCCTCCAGAGTCCCGAATTCTCGAACTCCCAAAGGATCCCATAATCTCTCCACATTGCTTCGACCTTCTTTCCTTTCAAATTACCCACAACACTGCATCCCAAACCTCTGGAGTCTTGAAGTTCTAGACTCCGAAAGGGTCCACCCTTGCACGTGGTGACATACTAGACATGGAGGCGAATACAAGTGGGTCCTGCATACTCCTCCCATTAAATGGACCAAGCAGGTACATGCTAGGTGTGACACACAGAAAGGTAGAGATGACACGTGGCCCCTACGATGGGTGACATGTCTCATGTTTAAATGGGCACGTAGGGTCTATGAGACGTACGATTCCAAGTGACACGTGACATGTTAGTCATGGGTCCATGTCACCCTGGATGACATCACTGTGCCACATCACTCTGTACTGATAGACTTCCAAGCCCTTCAATCTCACGATCAAGGTGTGTCCATGTAACCCCTGGATCGACGACCTCTGTTACTTCATGATTTCGACGTCAGGGGATCCGCGGTGTGACGTCCTCTTTACTCCCAGAGTGGTCAGTGCCGGGCTGACCATGGTATAGATCTAATGGTTAGGGGAGGCCCTGAAGGGTCCCTAGTCTATGGTCCTCCTCACTTCACATCTCCAACCTTCGGGAGTTTTGACACTATGGTCACTCCGCTCTCTCGAAGCAGGACTCCTTTGAAGTATCATACGTGGGTCCCTCCGCGGCTTGATCGAATGATTAAGAGGGGTTCCTAATGGAAACCCCAGATCCAGGGCTCTCATCACTTCGTGACTTCAATGATCGGATAGTTTGATGCTATATCATCTTTGTTTTCCCAAATTAGGACTTCCCCGAAGTTCCCTTGGCGTAGATCCAACGACCAAGGGATCTCTCGAATACCCTCTAATCGATGGCTCGCGTTACTTTGCGATGGGTAAATGGATCAAGGTTTAGTGGTGGGACAAGTCTATCTACCACGATTAGGGAATCCACCAGGCATCGATTAACCTTGTGGGTAACCATCACCATCAGTTGCCTTCGACTGGTTTAAAAATGGTAGGGTCGAAACACTCCAGAGCTTCAAACTCCTAGAGTTTCGAAGCCAGAAAGGCTTAGCTCCTTTCGAGCCTAGTGTAGGGTTCCCATACCTTGGTCACATGGGTCCTTTGAAAACTCTTGTGGGCTACGCACTAATTCCTTTAGCCGTAAATGGGTCAAGGACATGGGAACGAGCCCTCAGTCACATGGTGAAGAGTATGAAGGAGGCACCCTCCTTCCACATGGTTTGAACTTGGAATTCCCACGAAGGTAGATTCTAGAGATCAACATGACTAAAACATTCTAGTAAATCCTATCCTAACCCTCTTGCAGGCTTATGTCCCACAACTATTTAACTGCTAAACTGAGGCAAGCAGACGACCATTCAAAAGCATGAGTTCATAGAGAGATAATACATATATATACCTTAATCATTCAATACATAACTCATTCATAGACATATAAATATATTGAATCATCATTTCCATTTCAATACAAAGAGTATGAAGATACTTATCAGAAACCGAAAATCATGAAGCAACTGCTTAAAGGGGTTCCTGTTTCCACCCAACCATAGGCACAACCACTCTTGACGAATTTACCATTGGCCACCCCTGAGATAGACCATGATGCTCTGAGAGAGACTCTTTCTTCTTTCTCAATGACAGTCAAGGACGAAGGTTACTCTCCTCCTCCCACAAAATCTTGGCCACCACTTTTCTCTATGCCAAGCAAGGAGGTCTACAAGAGTAATTCCACAGTCACTCATTAACCTCGTTTATCATCTTGTAATGAAAACCATTCCAACAACTTATTGCACCCATAACGAGTTTATTTCCAAGTTCTTCTTCGAACCAGAGAGCTGTAACCACTCTTTTTCTCTTCTTGAGATTGGTATTTTGACTCTTCTCTCTCCGCAGATCTGCTTTCTCTCTCTTTTTTCCTCTACCCCTGAATTAACTCTTTTATTTCCTTCCTCAACAAGGTTGCATGGGTCTAAATACCCAACTCATGGTTAGGTATAGAAGTCTTGCAGATGGGTATTGTTGTCGCAAGAGTTGGTTTTAGGCTATAATAGAGCCAAGCCTTAGCACATTTTAAATGAAATAAATTTTGTCACTCAGACTTGACTTGGGTTGCATGCAAGTAAATTTCGAGATAACCTCGAACCACTTTTGATTGGAAACGTCACCTTCCAACCCGAGACAGATCTCTTGAAAATATGTCACAATAGGATATTCAATAAACTTAACAGTGGCTAGATCTGTGGGTAACAAAAAGTTTTGGGTTTTTAGGGTTGGTGGGTTGGATCAGGAGGTAGTCCATTGGGAATCGAGTCAAATAATCAAGCAAATAATAAGAGTGTTTCGGTGATGGAAATCCATGAAACAGAAGCGAGGTAGAAGCTGATTATAGAGAGAAGGATTTATAAAAGTATGGCAGCAGAATAGAGAGAAAACATATCAAAATGCAAAGAGCACTTAGTAATGAGTGAATTCCAAGCATAAATCAGTGTAAAGAGATGGTTGGGACAAAGCGTCTATCCAAGGATGAATTCTGAACCTTTAGATCTCTACAAGAAACAACCTATAACATGTCCTGCAATAGAGAATCTAATAAACAGATGAATTCCATTACAAACACAGTCACAAATCAGGAAGAAAATGGAAATAAAACCAAGTGAAATGATGTGAGAACAAAGCAATAAGACATTCTCTGCAAACAAAATCACCAGAATCTCCATTGTAGATCGAAAATGACTTTGCACTCTTATATTAAACATGAAAGAAAAAGATTACAGTCCCAGGAGTACTACTCCCCCCCCCATTTCCTTTTAAAAATATGTCTCATATATGTATTGAGGTTGAAATCCTCTCTAATCTAAAAGATAACAATAGTTACAACCAATTCTTGAAACTTTCTGCCATAGAAAGTGGGCCAAACTGTTGAAAAATAGGGCTGCGGTTATGGATCTGTATCTCTCGAATCGTGACACTTGTGTATAAAATGAAAGAGGATTTTGTGCATCTATCTATTATGAGAAAAAACCTCTCTCAATTCCCTGAGAACCCTTTTCATTTTCCCCAAATCGACATTTAACAAACATGTGTCAAAACAAGAAAATATGAAATCGGAAAATTAGGGCTCGGAGATGGATTCAATTCTCCCAATATATGACACATGTATCAAAACTAAAAGAGGCTAATGATATCTGATGTTTTAGGCACAAAATCCTCCAACCATTTCTCAAAATGATACTCCAGTCGCTCAAAATCCTCATTTGAAAATGATGACTCAACATAGTAAAAAATGCCACATTTCTGAAAACGAACCTCATCTTGTGGGGGACTTTCGACTACCTTACCAAGCTAAGAATGAAATTATGAAGACACCACTAGACATTTTAGGATTTTTAGATGTCGATCGACTATTCGAGTGCAAAAAATGGCCTCTCCATAGTTGAGAAAATTGCGTTTTTCTAAAGCTGTTTTGCATATGACTGAAGTCCCAATTTCGGGTTTTCAGGATTCGGGGAAATGAAGCAGTGGTTATTAAAATCTCTATTTCGACCAAATCCCCGATGGCCAAATGCCCGAAATATATTTTGGCTTTTACATTTCACTCTTTCGGGCCTTCAGGTTTCAGGTATCATGTCCTCAAGTGTTATGACATGCAAGGAATCCCAAATCGTGAAATTGTGATGGGATTAATTAGAAAATAATCATTTGTTTTAATCTCTTAATTAATCACGATTAGCAATTAATATTTAACCATTCGTGGATTTAAGTGTCGGGACTTCAATAATAATTGACGCGAGAAATCACAACTCGCGAAATTGCGATGAGATTTATTAACGTTAATCTTTCTTAATCTTTATTTGACCTGGCTTATCCTTTAATACTTTAGTGAATTTAGGGATTGGGGCTGTAGTTATTAAAATATCTACATCGGCCAAATCCCTGACGGCTAAAAACCCAGACTTGTGAGATTTTTCTCCATGTGGCTTAATGCTCGGTGTATGCGGTCGTTCTATTGCCAATGCTTCCATTCATTCTCCTTGTGACTCAACGCTCGAACATATGGTACATTTCTTTGATTCTCACGTGAACCCTGTCTTTGGATTTTTCATGAGTTGGCTTGTGACTATTATACTACTGTGGCATTTGGGGCTGATTTCGGCATTATTTGACTGAAGATGATAGGTAGAGAACATTCAGTGATGCATGTGACAGACAAAAGGTTGTTTTCTCATATCTACACTCTTGGTAGTTAAACACTACAATTTTTTTCTCTCTTAAGTTACTGAAAGCCAAAATTTCAATATTGTTACAATAGAGGCTCCATCTAGGGATGATGCTTTCCTGCAAAGTGCCAAGAACAGTATAACACGTGCCTTCATCCATTGGGCGACCTGAAATCATCCTTATCAAACTCTGAACTCTGTCGCTTTACTTGCACCTTTCCGAAACAAAAAACTGCTTCTGCATTCATTGGGCTATGGAGTCATAATGTCTTAAATCAAAACCATACAGGATGCCAAACTGAACTGGAAACATACTTAAAACCACTGCTGTACTCTAATGCTCAAGGTCAAGCTTATTTATATACACCACCTACTCTAATTGATATCACTATTTTTTTTCAAGTATAAGAAAACTTCCAAATCAACCAAGCGAGTATCTGACTAACAAACATAATTATACTTCCATCTTTGAGAAAAATGATGACAGGAGCAACTGCATATTTCAAAACATGCCCTGGGAGAAGGTACTTATATTTTTGAAATTCAAACTTCAAGAAGTTGGAAATAACAAATTCAGTCCCCCATTTTGACTCCATATAAACTGCTACTGGATCGTAGAAGGGAAGAGATCTACCACTTTCAAAATTAATCCATACTTCCTCCTGTTGGGAAAGCTGTCTGAAATGTTTTTGCACACTTTGTCCACTGCTGATTTTTTCTTCCACTGGTGCAAAAATTCCGCATTGAAACTTACTAGTTTGTTGCTCAATGGTTGCTAAACAGGGAGGAGAGATCAATTGTTTTAGTAACCCCTCCTTATGTCCTTCATCTGCTGTCCAACGATATTCTTGGTAGCTGTTATACATAGGCTGATCTCTTTCATGATGTTGTTGATTTCTTTCCTGTTGAACCAAATTTTCTTGCTGCTCATCATCTTCAAAAACACTTTCATCACATTCATCAAACAAAGGAGGACTGTCTCAAATTTTCATGTGTGATGAAAAATACATCTGCTCTTCTTGTTCTTCTAGATATTCATCATAAACATGTTCAGGTGATAACTCAGGAGTGTCATCAGTCACACAAATGATAGGAATATCAACTGTGAAGCTATCTATCTCAGATCCACACTCCAAATCATATTCTAAAGCATCTTCAAACAACAAACATTCTTCAAGGTTATTAAACATGAAAACCCTATCTTCTTCATGAAACAAAACAATGTCTACAAGATGATCCTCTGGCCGAAAATCATCATCATAAATTGGTCTAATAACTTCCTCTAAAGTTCCATGGCTGACATGATTTAAACTTAGATTTTAATTTTCAGTAATAGAAGAAGTTTCACTCACATGTTCAGGATTGTGTGAATGCTGCAAATATGTGTAAGAAGGGGTTGTAACATGACTGTTTAGGAGTAGATCTATCTCTTCTTCTGTTAAAGGAGGAGGTGGTCTATGCAAATTCTAGATCAAGCAACTATTGTTTTCTTTCTCTTCTGCATGTTGATCATGATGCTGAATATCTTCTTCTTGAATGTGCTCACAAGAGCTATCATATCCTACCTTTTTATCAGCCAACTCTTCTTCATACTGATTATCTTCATCGACTTGAGAAATTTATGATATTCCTTCCTCCTCTTCAAGAAGATGTGTTTGATCTATTTGTCTTATGAATTTTATATTACAACAATATTCAAAAAGCATTTCAGCTGAATAGATTCTTTTACAATGCTGATGAAAAAGTATGTGAAAATCTTTCAATGAAGGAATACTAGAATGAGGTAAAGATTTATACCGGAGTCTAGCATCTCTTTCCAACGAAAACATAAAGAGTTTCATGAGGACATATTCATGATGTATATTTAATTCATCCACGAGCTTGTGGAATTCAAACAAGTGTTGGGTGGGATTGTCATCCGCATATTCTCCAAATTTAGGAAGGACATCTTCCCAAACTTTAATGTATGGAATAGTGTTTGGAAAACCATACACATTTGTAAAGTCCGGAGGAGAAAACCTTGCAGCAATCCGAGCGATGAACGAATCCGACATTTTGAGACCAGTGGAGTCGCCAGTGAATCATGTAGAGTCTTCAAACAAAAGAGCCGCTAGGTGAATGATCACAACCAATTGAATGCCTATCCCTTGTTCACCATCAAGAAATAGATCCAAACTTTTTGTCGTTTCCCAAGGAAGATAATTTCTTTCCTCCGTCCCTGACAACAGCGCCAAAAAATGTTGTCGCAAGAGTTGGTTCTAGGCTGTAATAGAGACAAGCCTTAGCACATTTTAAATGAAATAAATTTTGTCACTTGGACTTGATTTGGGTTGCATTCAAGTAAATTCCAAGATAACCTCGAACCACTTTTGATTGGAAACTGCCCCTTCCAACCCAAGATGTATCTCTCAAAAATATGTCACAATAGGATATTCAATAAGCTTAACAGTGGGCAGATCTGTGGGTAACATAAAGTTTTGGGTTTTTAGGGTTGGTGGGTTGGACCAGGAGGTAGTCCATTGGGAATGGAGTCAAATGATCAAGAAAATAATAAGAGTGTTTTAGCGATGGAAATCCATGAAATAGAGGCGAGGTAGAAGATGATTACAGAGAGAAGGATTTATAAAAGTATGGCAACATAATAGAGAGAAAAAATATCAAAATTCAAGGAGCACTTAGCAATGAGTGAATTCCAAGCATAAATTAGTGGAAATAGATGGTTGGGACAGAGCATCTATCCAAGGATGAATTCTGAACCTTCAGATCTCTACAAGAAACAACCTATAACATGTCCTGCAATAGAGAATCTAACAAACAGATGAATTCCATTATAAACACAATCACAAATCAGGAAGAAAATGGAAATAAAACCAAGTGAAATGATGCGAGAATGAGGCAATAAGAGATTCTTTGCAAACAAAATCACAAGAATCTCCGTTGTAGATCGAAAATGACTTTGCACCCTTATATTAAACATGAAAGAAAAAGATTACAGTCCCAAGAGTACTACTCCCCTCCCAATTTCCTTTTACAAATATGTCTCATATATGTATTGAGGCCAAAATCCTCTCTAATCTAAAAGATAACAATAGTTACAACCAATTCTTGAAACTTTCTGCCATAGAAAATGGGCCAAACTGCTGAAAACTAGGGTTGCGGTTATGACTCTATATCTCTCGAATCGCGACATCTGTGTATAAAATGAAAGAGGCTTTTGTGCATCTATTTATTCTGAGAAAAAACCTCTCTCAGGTCCCTGAGACCCCTTTTGATTGTCCCCAAATTTGCATTTAACAAACATGTGTCAAAACAAGAAAATATGAAATCCGAAAATTAGGGCTCAGAGATGGATTCGATTATCCCAATCTGTGACACCTGTAGGAAAACTGAAAGAGGATAATGATATATGATGTGTTAGGCACAAAATCCTCCAAACGTTTCTCAAAATGATACTCCAGTCGCTCAGAATCCTCATTTGAAAATGATGACTCAACATAGTAAAAAATGCCACATTTCTGAAAATGAACCTCATCTTGCGGGGGACTTTTGACTGCCTTACCAAGATCAAAATGAAATTATGAAGACACCACTAGAAAACTTAGAATTTATGTATGTCGATCGACTATTCAAATGCGAAAAATGACCTCTCCATGGTTGAGAAAATTGCGGTTTTCTAAAGCCGTTTTGCATATGACTGGAGTCCTGATTTCGGGTTTTCGGGATTTGGGGAAACAAAGAAATGGTTATTAAAATATCTACGTCGGCCAAATCCCTGATGGCCAAATCCCTGAAATAGATTTTGGCTTTTAGATTGCACTCTTTCGGGCCTTCGCATTTCAGGTATCATGTCCTCAAGAGTTATGACATGCAAGGAATCCCGAATCGCGAAATCGCGATGGGATTAATTAGACAATAATCATTTGTTTTAATATCTTAATTAATCACGATTAGCAATTAATCTTTAACCTTTCGTGGATTTAAGTGTCGGGACTTCGATAATACTTGACGCGAGAAATCACGAATCACGAAATTGTGATGAGATTTATTAATGTTAATCTTTCTTAATTTTTATTTGACCTGGTTTATCCTTTAATACTTTAGTGAATTTAGGTATTGGGGTTGTAGTTATTAAAATATCTACGTCGGCCAAATCCCCGACGGCTAAAAACTCAGACTCATGAGATTTTTCTCCATGTGGCTTAATTCTCGATGTATGCAGTCGTTCCAGTGCCAATGCTTCCATTCATTCTCCTTGTGACTCAATGCTCGAACATATGGTACATTTCTTTGATTCTCACGTGAACCTTGTCTTTGGATTTTTCGTGAGTTGGCTTGTGACTATTATACTGCTGTGGCATTTGGGGCTGATTTCAGCGTTATTTGACTGAAGATGACAGGTAGATAACATTTAGTGATGCGTGTGATAGACAGATGGTCGTTTTCTCATATCTACACTCTCGGTAGTTAAACACTATAAATTTTTTCTCTCCTAAGTTACCGAAAGACAAAATTTCAATATTGTTACAACATAGGCTCCATCTAGGGATGATGATTTCCTGCAAAGCGCCAAGAATAGTAGACCACTTGCCTTCATCCATTGGGAGACTTGAAATCATCCTTATCAAACTCTGAACTCTGTCGCTTTAATTGCACCTTTCTGAAACAAAAAACCGCTTCTGCATTCATTGGGATATGGAGTCATAATGTCTTAAATCAAAACCATACAAGATGCCAAACTGAACTGGAAAGGTACTTAAAACCACTGTTGTACTCTAATGCTCAAGGTCAAGATTATTTATATACACCACCTACTCTAATTGATATCACTATTTTTTTTCAAGTATAGGAAAACTTCCAAATCAACCAAGTGAGTATCTGACTAACAAACTTAATTATACTTCCATATTTGAGCAAAATGATGACAGGAGCAGCTGCAAATTTCAAAACATGCCCTAGGAGCAGGTACTTATAGTTTTGAAATTCAAACTTCAAGAAGTTGGAAATAACAAATTCAGTCCCCCATTTTGACTCCATATAAACTGCTACTGGATCGTAGAAGGGAAGAGATATACCACTTTCACAATTAATCCATACTTCCTCCTATTGGGCAAGCTATCTGAAATGTTTTTGTGCACTTTGTCCACTGCTGATTTTTTCTTCCACTGGTGCAAAAATGTCGCATTGAAACTTACTGGTCTGTTGCTCGATGGTTGCTAAATAGAGAGGAGAGATCAATTGTTTCAATAACCCCTCCTTATGTCCTTCATCTGCTGTCCAAAGATCTTCTTGGTAGTTATCATACATAGGCTGATCTCTTTCATGATGTTGCTGATTTCTTTCCTGTTGAACCAAAGTTTCTTGCTGCTCATCATCTTTAGAAACACTTTCATCACATTCATCAAACAAAGGAGGACTGTCATAAATTTTCATGTGTGATGAAAAATAAATCTCCTCTTCTTGTTCTTCTGGATATTCATCATAAATAGGTTCAGCAGATAACTCACGAGTGTCATTAGTCAGAAAAATGCTAGGAATATCAACTGTGAAGCTATCTATCTCAGATCCACACTCCTCCAAATCATAGTCTAAAGCATCTTCGAACAACAAACATTATTCAAGGTCATTAAACATGACAACCCTATCTTCTTCATGAAACAAAAAAGTGTCTACAAGATGATCCTCTGGCCAGAAATCATCATCATAAATTGGTTTACTAACTTCCTCTAAAGTTCCATGGCTGACATGATTTAAACTTAGATTTTAATTTTCAGTAATAGAAGAAGTTTCACTCACTTGTTTAGGAATGTGTGAATGTTGCAGATATGTGTAAGAAGGGGTTGTAACATGACTATTCAGGAGCATATCTATCTCTTCTTCTGTTAAAGGAGGAGGTGGTCTATGCAATTTCTGGATCAAGAAACTATTGTTTTCTTTCTCTTCTGCATGTTTATCATGATGCTAAATATCTTCTTCTTGAATGTGCTCACAAGAGCTATCATATCCTACTTTTTTATCATCCAAATCTTCTTCATACTGATTATCTTCATCAACTTGAGAAATTTCTGATATTCCTTCCTCCTCTTCAAGAAGATCTATTTGATCTATTTGTCGTATGAATTTTATATTACAACAATCTTCAAAAAGTATTTCAGCTAAATAGATTCTTTTAAATGCTGATGAAAAAGTATGTGAAAATCTTTCAATGAAGGAATACTGGAATGAGGTTAAGATTTATACCGGAGTCTAGCATCTCTTTCCAACGAAAACAGAAAGATTTTCATGAGGACATCTTCATGATGTATATTTAATTCATCCACAAGCTTGTGGAATTCAAACAAGTGTTGGGTGGGATTGTTGTCCGCATATTCTCCAAATTTAGGAAGGACATATTCCCAAACTTTAATGTCTAGAACAGTTTTTGGAAAACCATAAACATTTGTAAAGTCCAGAGGAGCAAACCTTGCAGTAATCCGAGCGGCGAACGAATCTGACATTTTGAGACCAGTGGAGTCCCCAGTGAATCATGTAGAGTCTTCGAACCAAGGAGTTTCCAGGTGAATGATCACAACCAATTGAATGCCTATCCCTTGTTCACCATCAAGAAATAGATCCAAACTTTTTTTCGTATCCCAGGGAAGATAACTTCTTTCCTCCATCCCCGGCAACGACGCCAGAAAATGTTGTCGCAAGAGTTGGTTCTAGGCTGTAATAGAGCCAAGCCTTAGCACATTTTAAATGAAATAAATTTTGTCACTCAGACTTGACTTGGGTTGCATGCAAGTAAATTCTGAGATAACCTCGAACCACTTTTGATTGGAAAATTCCCCTTCCAACTTGAGACGGATCTCTCACAAATATGTCACAATAGGATATTCAATAAGCTTAACAGTGGACAGATCTGTGGGTAATAGAAAGTTTTGGGTTTTTAGGGTTGGTGGGTTGGACCAGGAGGTAGTCCATTGGGAATGGAGTCAAATGATCAAGCAAATAATAAGAGTGTTTCGGCGATGGAAATCCATGAAACAGAGGCGAGGTAGAAGCTAATTACAGAGAGAAGGACTTATAAAAGTATGGCATTAGAATAGAGAGAAAACATATCAAAATGCAAGGAGCACTTAGCAATGAGTGAATTCCAAGCATAAATCAGTGGAAAGAGATGGTTGAGACATACCATCTATCCAAGGATGAATTATGAACCTTCATATCTCTACAAGAAACAACCTATAACATGTCCTACAATAAAGCATATAACAAACAGATGAATTCCATTACAAACACAGTCACAAATCGGGAAGAAAATGGAAATAAAACCAAGTGAAATGATGCGAGAATGAAGCAATAAGAGATTCTCTGCAAACAAAATCACAAGAATCTCTGTTGTAGATCGAAAATGACTCTTCACTCTTATATTAAACATGAAGGAAAAATATTACAGTCCAAGGAGTACTACTCCCCCCCGCATTTCCTTTTACAAATATGTCTCATATATGTATTGAGGTCGAAATCCTCTCTAATCTAAAAGATAACAACAGTTACAACCAATTCTTGAAACTTTCTGCCATAGAAAATGGGGAAAACTGCTGAAAACTAGGGCTGCGGTTATGGATCTGTATCTCTCAAATCGTGACAGATGTGTATAAATTGAAAGAGTCTTTTGTGCATCTGTTTATTCTGAGAAAAAAACTCTCTCAGTTCCCTGAGATCCCTTTTCATTTTCCCCAAATTTGCATTTAACAAACATGTGTCAAAACAGGAAAATATGAAATCCGAAAATCAGGGCTCGGAGATGGATTTGATTCTCCCAATTTGTGACACTTGTAGGAAAACTAAAAGAGGCTAATGATATCTGATGTGTTAGGCACAAAATCCTCCAACCGTTTCTCAAAATGATACTCCAGTCGCTTAGAATCCTCATTTGAAAATGATGACTCAACATAGTAAAAAACGCCACATTTCTAAAAACGAACCTCATCTTTCGAGGGAATTTTGACTATGTTACCAAGCTCAAAATGAAATTATGAAGACACCACTAGATAGATTAAGATTTTTAGATGTTGATCGACTATTCGAATGCGAAAAAAGACCTCTCCACGACTGATAAAATTGCGTTTTTCTAAAGCCGTTTTGCATATGATTGGAGTCCCGATTTTGGGTTTTCGGGATTCGGGGAAATGAAGAAGTGGTTATTAAAATCTCTACGTCGGCCAAATCCCCGATGGCCAAATGCCCAAAATAGATTTTGGCTTTTACATTGCACTCTTTCGGGCCTTCGGGTTTTGGGTATCATGTTCTCAAGAGTTATGACATGTAAGGAATCTCGAATCGCGAAGGGATTAATTAGACGATAATCATTTGTTTTAATCTGTCAATTAACCATGATTAGCAATTAATCTTTAACCTTTCACGGATTTAAGTGTCAGGACTTCGATAATACTTAACACGAGAAATCTCGAATCACAAAATTGCGATGAGATTTATTAACATTAATATTTCTTAATCTTTATTTGACCCGACTTATCCTTTAATACTTTGGTGAGTTCAGGGATCAGGGCTGTAGTTATTAAAATATCTACATCGAAAAAATCCCCGATGGCTAAAAACCTGGACTCGTGATCTTTTTCTTCGTGTGGCTTAATACTCGGTGTATACGGTTGTTCCACTGCCAATGCTTCCATTCATTCTCCTTGTGACTCAACGCTCGAACATATGGTACATTTCTTTGATTCTCACGTGAACCCTGTCTTTGGATTTTTTGTGAGTTGGCTTGTGACTATTATACTGCTGTGGCATTTGGGGTTGATTTCGGCGTTATTTGATTGAAGATGATAGGTAGAGAACATTCAGTGATGTGTGTGATAGACAGATGGTCGTTTTCTCATATCTACACTGTCGGTAGTTAAACACTATAAATTTTTTCTCTCCTATGTTATCGAAAGCTAAAATTTCAATATTGTTACAACACGTACTTTGCCCCATCTTCTCATTAAGTCTTGAGGATGACTCTTCAAGTTACCACTTTGACTGGTAATTCATTTATGGGTTAGAGAACTGTTCTGGTTGTGAGCCATTATATCCAGTAAGGTACTAGTTTGGTGGGGGGCTCATGTCAACCATTTCTAGTTACCCTCACCATCTCTCTCATAACATCCATGGTCTATATTGGCAACCCCCCCCTTTCAGCAGTTATGCAACACCTATCCATTTTATATTAATAAGAAAAAATACATACATTGACCTTTTATAACAAAAAGTTCATCAAATCAAACATTCACACATATCTAGTCTGCCATAGTCTCTTGGCCAGTTATAATTATATTTACAAACTGAGGGGAAACAAGGGTATTGCATGTTATGCATTCTATGATCCTTGTTTCCATGCCATGACAAGGGTGATGCAAATTGACCAATATGGATTCAGAAGCAAATGAAGAAGATAACCTATTTTTTAGACTCCATGAATTGTCTTCATCATTAGACATGCATAATCTTGACAATTGCTACACTCGGAATAAAACCCACAAAAAACAATGACAACGATATTTGAGGTAACCTGGAAGTTCAACGTATCAATGATCAGACAAGGGCTCTCTATGCCAAAGGCCATCTGAAGAAAGCCTAGGAGAATTTGCATACAATGAATTGCAACACCCTTCGGATATCTATTTGAAAACCAAGCTTCTGATCATGTATGCCAAGCAAGGGAACTTGGTTTATGCATGTTGATTGTTTGACGAAATGTCTGAATGAAATGTGGTCTCATGGAATGTGATGGTTGTGGGATATGCACTATATGGGCATGGAAGTGAGGCCTTGGAACTGTATAATAAGAGGAGACAGACCAATATGAATCCTGGTAAGTTTACGTTTTCGAGCATTCTTCGAGCGTGTGCAAGCATGGCTTCTATGGAACAAAGAAAACAAGTCCATGCCCGCATTATCAAAACTGAGAGTGAGCCTAACATCATTTTGGAAAGTGCCCTTGTTGATATGTAATTTCAATGCAACACCACTGAGTATGCACACCATGTTTTTAAAAAAATGACAAAACCAAATGTCCTAATTTGGACTACCATTATTAGTGGGTACATGAAGCATGGAAAATGGGAGGAAGCTCTTGCACTCTTATATCAAATGTGATTAGCAAGTATCTAGCCTAATAATTTTATTTTTCCTTGTGTTCTTAAAGATTGTGATGGTTTATTGGCATTGAGGTGGGACAAAGAGATACACATTTAGATCGTTGCAAATGAATTCGAATCATATATTTATGTTGGTAATACTCTTATTGATATGTATTCAAAGATATTGAATCTGGAGGATGAAATCAAGGTGTTTGACAAAATGTCTCAAAGAGATGCAGTGTCATGGAATAACCTTCATGCAGGCCAATGTGCCCAATTAGACAATGGCGATGGATATGTGAGACTATTTAATCAAATGCAAGTGTCATGTCCAAATCCAAATGTTGTATCATGGAATAAAATGATTGCAACATGTGCTCATGATGGGATGGGTGATGGGTTTTCATAGTTTATCTGTAAAATGAATATGTCAGGAATAAATATGGATGTAGTCATTTTGAATACAATGATTGTAGGTAATTCCGAGAATGGGTAGGGTAATGAGGCCTTGAATCTCTTTCATGGAATGCAAGTAATAAGTGTAGATCCAAATGTCATCTCATGGACTGCAATGATCTCCACATATGCCCAGAATGGAAAGGGTGACGAGGCCTTGAAACTCTTTTGTGATATGAAATTGGTGGAAAAAAATACTAACTCAACCATTATTGCAAGTGCACTCCCATCATCTGTCCATTTAACATCTTTAAAACAAGGTAAGGAGATCCATGACATAATGATGAATATTGGGTTTTATTCCAATGTATTTGTATGTTCTTCCCTTATAGACATATATACCAACTATGGAAATATTGAACTTACACGGAAAGTATTTGATAACATATTTGAGAAGGTCATTGTCGTTTGGACTAGAATAATTGCAGTGTATGGCACAAATGGGAATGGCCTTGTAGCTGAAGGTTGGGAATACTTTAATTGCATGAGTCAAAAGTGTTAGAAAAAGAGGATCACAGAGAAATAATATAAAACATATGCAGAAATAAAACATAGAAGATACACAACACAATAAAGACACATATATATGTGGTTCACCCAATATGGGATACATCCACCAGAGAAAGTGTCGATACTTCCTTTATCATAATCCAATAAGTGAAGGGATACAACCTACAACACACTGACTGTAACTTCGTCTTCTTTTCTCTCACAGACTCATTTCCTAATACAATATTCACACTCATATACATCCATGATACAATTCCCTCATACATAAAAAGGGTTTCCTTCTAGGGAAATTTTTTTTAACATAAATTCTATTGTCAGATCTACAACCTAATGATGAACGATCCACATTGACTACAAAATTACAATATTTTACAAGGAAATTTTCCCAAAGATTTCTCTTTGGGGAAACTTCCCCTGAACCCCTGCCAGGGGGGCTCCATAAAGTGTCACTACCCCCTTGGACCCCCTAGCGATAGATGTAGGGGGGAAATCCCCCCCACACCCCCTATCAATAAATGGGATCCAAACACGGCTAAAGAAAAACCTCTAAATCATGAAGATAATTAGGCTCCAGAAACAACAATCTCCCACTTGGAGACCGATCATAACAACTCCACTACTGTTTTACATGTTGGACTATGATCCAACTTGGACCTGAAAATTTTCTCAGCTTCACCTTCATGCTTGAATGCCAATTGAAACTGAGTTGGAACTCAATTTCTCCTTAGTTACTACCTTTGTTAACATGTCTGCAGGATTCTGGCTAGTATGTATATTTTCCAACTTTAATTGTCCATCTTCCAAAACAGATCGTATGAAATGGTACCTAAGTTGTATATGTTTAGTCTTAGAATGGAAGGATGATTTCTTTGCAAGATGATTGGCACTTTGGCTCTCATATTACAAGCTACTATTCTCCTGTTGCTTTCCCAATTCCTCCATAAAAATCCGTAACTAAATCATCTCTTTACTAGCCTTTATAGCAACACTGTACTCTACTTCCTTTGTTGAAAGTGAAAAAACCTTTTACAGTTTCAAAATTCATCTTATTTTTGTTCCACCTATAGTAAAAACATACCCTGTGGTGCTCCTCCTACTATCTTTATCACTTGCCATATCTGAATCAACATATCCGTGTAGAACAGTGTTTGAACCTCCAAAACATAATGTATGAGTAGTAGAACCTCTCAAATACCCGAGAATCCACTTTACTGCCTCCCAATGTTCTTTCCCGGGATTGTTCACATACCTTCTCACAACTCCCACTGCATGTGAAATATCTGGTCTTGTGCACACCATCACATACATCAACCTTCCAACTGTTGATGAATAAGGGGCCCTGGACATGTATTCCATCTTCTCTTGTGTCTTGGGATACATTTCCTTGGTTAATTTGAAATGGTCGGCCAAAGGTGCACTAAATGTTTTTTCATCCTGCATTCTAAACCTCTCCAAAACCTTCTCTACGTACTCTCCCTGAGATAATGTCAATTTGCGATTTTTCCTGTTTCTTATTATTCTCATACCAAGGATTTTCTTTGCAACACCCAAATCCTTCATAAAAAATGAATTAGCTAATTTCCTTTTGAACACATTTATATCCTGCATGTTAGACCCTGCAACGAGAATGTCATCTACATACAATAGCAAGACAATATAGCTTCCATTTTCTATCCTCTTAAAATAAACACAGTGATCAAAATGGCATATACTATAATCGTTTTCTATCATAAACCTATAAATTTTCAAATACCGCTGCTTTGAATCTTGCTTTAGGCCATACAAGATATTCTTCAACCTGCATACTAAATTATCCTTCCCTTTGACCTCATACCCATGTGGATGCTGCATATAAATCTCTTCCTCCAAATTGCCATGGATAAAATTTGATTTTACATATAACTGTTCAAGACGAAAATCTTCTACTGCCACAATACTTAAAATAGTCCTAATTGAAGTCATTTTAACAACAAGAGAAATTATTTCATCAAAATCTATACCTTTCTTATGTGCAAACCCCTTTACAACAAGTCTATCCTTGTACCACTTTTTTCCTCTATCTTCTTCCTTCAGCCTGTAAACCCATTTATTCTGCAATGCTCTTTTTCCTGCAGGAAATTGAACAAAGTCCCAAGTCTGGTTATTTACCAAGGAGTCCATTTTCTCTTTCACACCTTGCTCCCACTTCCTTTTAGTGTCTACTTGCATTGCCTCTTCATAATTTTCTGGTTCACTAGAATCAATCAACAAAAAACAATACAATGAAGGAGAGTATCATTCAGGGGGTCTACCTAACATGGTAGGTCTTCTAACAACACTTGTAGGAGTTTGAGGTACCTGTTTTTCCTGTTGTTGTACATTTTGATTTTTGAGGTACCTTTGAATTTCATTTTCTTTGATTTCATCAAGCACTATGTATTCTATGTTTTCTTTTTCATGTTTCTTTCCTTGCGACTGATATTTGTACATGGAATTTTCATTGAATAACACATATCTACTCCTAATGATTTTGTGATTTTCATAATCCCATAGGTGATAACCAAAATCATTAACACCACATCCAATAAAGGTACACTTCTTGGATTTTTCCTAAAGATTTTTTATTTTATTTTCTTTATCAATATGGACAAATGCTTCACAACCAAAAGTATTCAGAAATGAGTAGTTTACATTTTTACCTGTCCATGCTTCCTCTATAATTCCACCATCCAATGATCTTGAAGGCCCTCTATTTATTAATTAAATAGCAATATCTAAAACATTTACTCAAAACTGTAAGGGCAACCCTACATGCAATATCATACTCCTTGCATGTTCCATGATTGTCATGTTCATCCTTTCTGACACACCATTTCCTTGTGGTGTTCTTGGAACTATCTTCTCTCTACAAATCCCATGGTATGAACAGAAATTATCAAATTCCTTGCTACAATGTTCACCTCCATTATCTAATCTGAGACACTTCAACCTTTTTCCTGTCTCATTCTCAACGAAATCTTTCCATTTCTTAAAAGTGTCAAAAACATCATATTTTTTTCGAATACAATAAACCCAAGTTTTTCTATTTGCATCGTCAATAAAAATAACATAATAATGAGAGCCACCAAGAGATGATACCTAAGTTGGTCCCCATACATTTGTATGCACAAGCTCTAACTTTTCACTCTTCTTTTCCTTCTCGGGTTTAAGAAATATGACTCTCTTTTGTTTTCCATAAACATAGTGCTCACATAAATCCAAATCAACTTGTTTAAGATCTGAAAACAAATTCCTTTTGTGGAGTATCTTCATCCCCTTCTCACTCATCTTTCCAAGCCTATGATGCCATAGTGTTGTATCCACTCTTGTAGAAGCTAAAGAGATAGAAGAGCCAACATTACTAGTACATAAATACAATGTACACACCTTCTCTCATTTTTCTATTACTAGTGATCCTTTAGTGACCTTCCACGCCTTTTTTTTATAAATGTAGATATACAACCTTCACTTTCCAATTTCCCTATTGAAATTAAATTTCTTCTCAAATGTGGAAAATGTCTCACCTCTTTCAACAACCATTGGTTTCCATTCTTTAAATTTATTTGTACCTTACTCATTCCAACAATTTTACATGGTTCATCATCACCCAAATAAACTTGTCCAAAATCACCTTGAACATAATCTTGAAACTATTTCCTATGGGGTGTGGCATGAAATGAAGCCCCTAAATCTAATACCAAATAATCAATAATATTATCTAAAGAAAGAATCAAAGCATCTTGTAACACATCACCTGCTTCATTAGCTTCCTGATTTTTCTCTTGTTGTTCATCTCCTTGTTTCTTTGGAGATCTTCAATCTTTCTTTATGTCATTTCTTCCCACAATTCCAACACTCGATATTTTCTAGTCTGTATTTGGATATTCCCTTCCTAGACTTCCCACAATTTCTTGGGCTCTTTCCTCTTTCCCTTTGCCTTCCCCTATTTTTCACAGTCAACACATTACATGACGTCTCACCTATGCTTTTCTGTCACATTCTTTGCTAAGGATAACACCAAAAACATCATCAAATTTTGGAGTGTTTGAACTAGAGGCAGAGTTACTTACAACCATGACCAATCTATTCCATCTTTTTGGAAATTAGCACAAGATTAAAATAGCCCTAACCTCATCATCAAAGTTCACTCCTATAGAAATTAGTTGATTAGTAACTATATTAAATTCATTTAATTTATCGGCAACAAACCCACCTTCTAACATATTCATATTAAACAACCGCTTCATTAGAAATACCTTGTTGGAGGCTGAGGGTTTTTCATATAATTTAGCCAATCCCTTCATCATATCCTCCATTGTATTTTATTTTGAAATGTTGAAGGGCACTGACGCTACCAGGCACAACCATATTGTTCCTAGTGCCTTTTTGTCAATAACCTCCCATTCTTTATCCTTCATACTCTCCGACTACTTTTCTTTCCCCCCCAATGGTAGAAAAATATCCTTCTGATATAGATAGTCTTCCATTTTCATCTGCCATAACTGGTAGTTTTGGCCATTAAATTTATTGACCCTAATCTTTCCATCTTCTTCCATTTCTCCCATTCGAATCAAGAACCCTTTTTTTTCTTGCGAGTTACCTTTCGCTCTAATACTAATTGTTAAACAAAGAGGATCACAGAGAAATAATATAAAACATATGTGGAAATAAAGCACAAAATATACACAATACAATAAAGACACATATATATGTGGTTCACCCAAAATGGGCTACATCCACTAGATAAATTATCAATCCTTCCTTTATTATTATCCAACAAATGAAGGGATACAACCTACATTGCACCCACTGTAACTTCCTCTTCTTTTCTCTTACAATCTCCTTTCCCTGAATACAATATTCACACTCATACATAGCCGCAATAAAATTTCCTCATATATAAAATAGGGTTTCCTTCTAGGGAAAAAAACCCTAACATAACTTCTATCATCAAATCTGCAACTTAATGATGAATGGTTTAGATTGACTACGAAATTACAATATTTTACAAGGAAATTTTCACAAAAATTTCTCTTCGGGGGTGATTCCCTCAAAACCTAGCTAGGGGGGGCTCCAAAAAGTGTCGCCTCCCCCCTGGACCCCTTGGAAATATATTTGGGGGGAAATCCCCCCACACCCCCCTGTTAGTAAATTGGATCCAAACATGGATAAAAAAATACCTATAAATCAGGAAGATAATCAGGCTCCACAATCAACACAAAGTATGATATACAACCTTGATCAAAGTACTATGCATGCCTGGTTAAAATTCTTGGTTTCACCAGACAACTGAATGAGGCACATGAAATAATCAACAACATGTCAGTTGAGCCTGATGTTGCTGTGTGGGGAGCATTGCTTGGTGCCTGCAATATTCATGTCAATTTGAAGTTAGGAAACTATGTTGCAAAACATCTCTTTGAGTTAGAACCAAAAAGTGATAGAATGTATGTGGTACTTTTAAACATGTACGACGCAACTAGAATGTGGGGTGATGTGGAAAAAGTGAGAAAATTGATGAAGAATATGGTGCATGCTTTTTTTATTGAAGACAGATCACACCCACCAACAGACAAGACTTATGAAATGTTGGAGAAATTGGAGACATAGATGAGAGAATGCAAGGTATTTACCTGACACAAACTTTGTGTTGCACAATGTGGATGAAGAACAAAAGGAATGAATTCATTGATATCATAGTGAGAAGTTGGCCATTGCATTTGGTCTCATTAGTACATATCCAACACACCCATTCATATCATGAAGAACCTATTTGTTTTTGGAGAATGACACATGGAGACAAAGTTTATCTCCAGGATTCTTGCACGAGAAATCATTGTAAGGGATTCCAACTGCTTTCATCATTTTAAGGATGGGGTGTGTTCCTATAGGAATTATTGGTGATGCTGGGAAACTTAGCAAAAAACACAAGGATTTAAGTCTTTGATATTGTCTTTAACATGCACAGTATGTGTTTAATATACATACTGCAACAACCTTGAGAAGAGAGAGTCGTATTTTAGTACTTGTGGAGACATTGTTTGAGTGCCACCACACCAAAAGGTTAGATTAACCCCACTGGAAAATAAAAAGGAGTGCGTTGTAGCAAGTGTATGGATATTACAACCAAATTTATCATCATTATTCAAGTGGAAAAGAAGGGTAGAATTAGTTGTAGATTGGGTTCCCTTCATTAGTAAAAGTTTGTTGGAAGAGCCTTTTTCATCATCCAAACATCAAATTACAGCTACAAGAAAGTGGTGACTTTGGTGGTGTTTTCAGTGTGAATCTCAGTTCCAGATCTGTTTTGTCCTTTCTCTATTATGACAATTGTTGAAACAACAGTCAAGAAAACAATTTTGTAGCCTGAAAGATGCTTCTCAAGTTGGTATGAATATGCATTAATCAAATATCCATCAAGGGAGGATCACTCCACATCAAGATGAATTCCTTTCTATTACTGGAAAACAATAAGGGATCATGAATAAGGAAGGTACTACATGTGTTCTTAGCCAATCATCGGACATACTTATCAACTTTTCACACATCCATATGAGTTGGCATGGAAGGAATTGGAGAAGACACTTGGTCAAAACCTTTCCTTGAAATAATATCCCTTCAACTAAGGAAATTTTGGAGGCATTTATGATTTATGGCATATCACATGAGCACACATTCCTAGGAGGAAGATAAATCCCTCTATTGAGCATCCRTGGCATACTAYAATGCAAAGGGGATCTGGTCAACAAAAGAGAGGTGCTTCGATATAGGATTGATTCCTGTGGCTATTTTTGGAAAGAGATACTAAATGGAACATTTATTATAAATCCCCTCAAATGAAATTCTTGAAGACTTCTTGGAACATCACTTGTATTGGGATTGATCATGAACACACCAAAAGATCCTCCATGTATGATCTATTTTGTTTCTAAGGGATATGGATGCAAGTAAGGTAGGGTTGACCGAACAAGAATAAATTTGAATTATGTATAATAGATACAATCCATCGAGCATGTTAAAGTCCTTACCCCTGATTCTTTTATGTGCTGAAATGGATACATGAACAATTTCTAGTTTGAGTGGAAAATAGTCTTAAATACAAGCGATTCACTGTCATTCTATGAAAATTATGAGTTTGCTTGAATAACAATCAAGATGGTTCACATGCTAAGAAATAAAATATGATAAGGGGAGTTTAGCACACAATTCCTTGAGTATAATATGATATTTTACACCAGATCAACACACTTTCGCATGCAAATTGGCACCTCATCATGAATTAACCAACACTCATAAATGGAATAATCAATGCATATTTGAAGGACACGTTTAGCAGGTTATCTAGAATGCTAGGATTATAGGATTTTACCACTTGGTATCAGTTGCAGGTTTTGTACTTGAGTCAGGTCTTCATATTCCACAACATAAGGAACCATACTTCAGATTGTATCTATGATGTTTTAAGAATGTTTACCACAGACCTCCAGGGTGTTTTTTCCTTAGATCCAATTCTTTTCTTTGTGTGATTCACATGTCACTGTCAAATAAAAACCCAACACATGTTCAAGTCAGTACCAACAAGTTTTGAAGGAGTTATTGGCCTTATAATAGTGCTTAGCATGAGTTGGAGTGGAGTACCTAGCATGAGATATATTTGGGAGTTGATCTTCAATTGGGTCATTGTTATTTTAAGCATAGATAGGCACCTTTCTTTGGACAGTTTGCTCATGGTTCTTGTTACCCCTCATATCATATGGGGATTGTCCCAGTTTGAAGACCTAGCTCAAGCACACTGCATCTGGAGGATTTTGGTTGATTCTTTGATGCATAGTTGTATATGGATTATCCCCTTGGT
>JASDQU010010852.1:103147-118638 GCA_032191745.1 Picea mariana | reverse complement strand
AATGCAAAGGGGATCTGGTCAACAAAAGAGAGGTGCTTCGATATAGGATTGATTCCTGTGGCTATTTTTGGAAAGAGATACTAAATGGAACATTTATTATAAATCCCCTCAAATGAAATTCTTGAAGACTTCTTGGAACATCACTTGTATTGGGATTGATCATGAACACACCAAAAGATCCTCCATGTATGATCTATTTTGTTTCTAAGGGATATGGATGCAAGTAAGGTAGGGTTGACCGAACAAGAATAAATTTGAATTATGTATAATAGATACAATCCATCGAGCATGTTAAAGTCCTTACCCCTGATTCTTTTATGTGCTGAAATGGATACATGAACAATTTCTAGTTTGAGTGGAAAATAGTCTTAAATACAAGCGATTCACTGTCATTCTATGAAAATTATGAGTTTGCTTGAATAACAATCAAGATGGTTCACATGCTAAGAAATAAAATATGATAAGGGGAGTTTAGCACACAATTCCTTGAGTATAATATGATATTTTACACCAGATCAACACACTTTCGCATGCAAATTGGCACCTCATCATGAATTAACCAACACTCATAAATGGAATAATCAATGCATATTTGAAGGACACGTTTAGCAGGTTATCTAGAATGCTAGGATTATAGGATTTTACCACTTGGTATCAGTTGCAGGTTTTGTACTTGAGTCAGGTCTTCATATTCCACAACATAAGGAACCATACTTCAGATTGTATCTATGATGTTTTAAGAATGTTTACCACAGACCTCCAGGGTGTTTTTTCCTTAGATCCAATTCTTTTCTTTGTGTGATTCACATGTCACTGTCAAATAAAAACCCAACACATGTTCAAGTCAGTACCAACAAGTTTTGAAGGAGTTATTGGCCTTATAATAGTGCTTAGCATGAGTTGGAGTGGAGTACCTAGCATGAGATATATTTGGGAGTTGATCTTCAATTGGGTCATTGTTATTTTAAGCATAGATAGGCACCTTTCTTTGGACAGTTTGCTCATGGTTCTTGTTACCCCTCATATCATATGGGGATTGTCCCAGTTTGAAGACCTAGCTCAAGCACACTGCATCTGGAGGATTTTGGTTGATTCTTTGATGCATAGTTGTATATGGATTATCCCCTTGGTTGCATCATCATTCTATATGTTGAAGGCTTGCATTCCACATTGAGGAGATGGTTAGAGGAAATGTTACATACTATAATGATCCCTTACAAGTTTCATTTTATTGCAGCATTGCCACTATTGTCTTCTAGAAAAATTGATTATGCAGCCTAGGTTACAAAGTTTTTGATGGTGGCCATTTTGGAATTATACTTGGGCAGCAAAGGACCTCACATATGATAGCATAAATACTAGAGAGATCAATACATATATAAACAATGTGCTTGATGAAGACACATATTAGTGGATGCATCTTGGCTGCATAAGGTTTGAGAGTTAGTATAGGTATAAAACCCTTGCACACCTTCAAACAAGGATATAATGCATCCCTTCCTAAAGGCACCCAATGTGCAAATTTTAAAGGGGCCAACCTTAGTATAAAGAGATATATGAAGGGGAAAAAATATGCATAATAGAAGTCTTGATCCAACCTAATTCAATTTTACTACGGGACATATAATAATATCAGTTTCAAGACACCTCTTGTGTTAATAGGTGTGCCTCTGTTCTGAAGTATGTATTTGTGTATTGGAGAGACTACCTACTATTTGAAGATGGGTTTGCATGGGTTTCAAGATGTCAATGGTAAATATGATAATTCAATACTATTTTAGCATCCCAAGTATCTAGCAACAAATATACACCATCCCTTCATATTTATTGAATATTTTTGGTGGGAAAAGTTTGAACAATGTGTAAAGCCTCAAGTTGCAACAAGGTACCCTATTTTGATGAACATTTCTTACATATATGTGACCCAGTAAAAGATATTTGTTGTGAATATGTAAATGCACGTACCTATTGTCATAACACATTCTTGATCTATAGCAAATCATTGGAATATAATAACTGTGTGATAGTTATCGAGACACTTCAAGGAAGACTCCTTTTCATTGGTAGCAAGGGAATAGATGCCAAGGGTGCATAGTATTTTTCCATCTATCAACTAAGAAAAGGATGAGATAAGGACCTACAAGATACTTCAGTAGAGATGATTCCAGCAAGTATTGAACCTAATCACTGTTTGACATGGAAAATACCCTAATATTAAGAAGGATAAATGGTGGTTAAGTTTGAACATGGTTTAAAGGTCAAGGAGAATGTGGTATTAGTGACATCTTTGTATGGGAAGCGATTTGTGGGGTGTGAAAGAGAGAATATACCACAATATGATAACTAATTCTCAATCCATGAGTTCCATTACTCATGGAAAATAACATTCTTGTGGATCCAACCAGTGAAAGTACATGGATTGGTCTAGCATCCATTATTTCCATCTTTAGGGTCATCATTCAAACATTTATTGCAGGAATATTGAGGATACTATAACCACAAACATGAGTAATTCCGTAGCATGAGTATGAAAACAAATTTTGATACATTTTGGACATGACACATCCTTGACCTTATTGCAAACATTCTTCCCAAATTGAGTGTTTGGGACCAACATGCCTCTAACAATCAATGGCTCATACACATAGTACAAAAAGATTTATATCGGAAACCCTCAATCGGGGAAAACCTCTCTTACACTCATTATATCGAATTTCACCATTCACCATACAATATATACAATGTTTTTAGGTATTTCGTAGATACCAAAACCCTAATCCCTTAATCCGGGATTAATTTAGAAAACCGCTAAAGATAGCAAAAATTGCCCCCAAAAAAAATCGGGGTGCTGCCTCGAACCCCGTCGGCCTCGGGCTACAACCTGGTGCCGAATGTTGCACGTAACTAAGGGGAGCCATACCTAGCCCCCCTTGGGACCCCCCTAGGAAGCTCCCAATGCACACAACACAAAGAACACTACTAGAGGGATCATCAGACACAGTTGTCGAATCTGACATGCCCACACACACACATGCAAAGAATATAACACATACCCAACATTCTCCCACTTGTTGTTTTATTTTCATCCAGGGGTCCACAGGATTATATAGTCAACAATCCAGGGCAACAATGCCCATTGTTACTCTACACTAGGAGAAATTTTCTGTGCTCACAGACTTTGTCAATGGATCTACAACATTCTTCAAAGTGTCAACCTTTTCTAGCAACACCTTCTTTTCCTCAACCATGTCTCTCACAAAGTGATATTGAACATCAATATGCTTTGTCTTCGAATGATAAGCTGGGTTCTTTTCCAGGAATATTGCACTCTGACTGTCACAATCTAAACTCACTGCTTGTTGTACCAACACAATACCTGAACACAATCTTTGTAACCATACTGCTTCCTTGCTTGCATGAGTGGCTGCCATGTATTCAGCTTCTATAGTTGAGAGTGCCATTACAACCTGTATTTTTCTCATCCAAATGATTACTCCTCCAAACAGGTTAAACACATACCCACTTGTAGATCTTCTTCGATTCATATCTCCAGCCCCATCTACATCAACAAATCCATGTATATCCACCACTCTGTTCAATCCCGGTGTTCCTTGGTAGTTGGTAGTGCCACATAAATACATGAAGACCTTCTTTATTTTTGTCCAATGCTCCTTCCCTGGTTTTGACATATACCTACTCAAAACTCCCACTGCATGTGCAATGTCCGGTCTAGTACAGACCATTGCATACATCAAACTGCCAACTGCACTGGCATACCGAACATGGGACATGTCCTCTTCTTCTTCCTGTGTCTTGGGACACTGATATGCATATAGCCTTACACCTATAGGAATATAAACCTTAACCGGTTTACTTCCATGCATATTAAACCTTTGTAATATTGTCTCAACATATATTCTTTGATTCAACAAGAGTTTCCTGTTTGCACGATCTCTTTTAATCTCCATTCCCATAATGAAGTTAGCAGCACCAAGATCCTTCATGTAAAAATTGGAGGATAGTTGCGATTTCACCTCCTTGATAACATCCATGTTATTTCCTACTAGAAACATGTCATCAACATACAACACTACATAAATGAAGTGATTACCAACCTTCTTGGAATATACACAATGATCAACCCTACTTCTCACAAATCCCAATCCAAGGATGTATGTGTCAAAATTTTGGTACCACATCC
Source organism: Picea mariana (assembly GCA_032191745.1). Lineage (NCBI taxonomy): Eukaryota > Viridiplantae > Streptophyta > Pinopsida > Pinales > Pinaceae > Picea > Picea mariana. The sequence continues at coordinate 114,437 of JASDQU010010852.1, read as the reverse complement.
TAGGTGATTACTTCAGACCATATAGTGACTTATTTAGCTTACAAACAAGCTCTTTCTTTCCCTTCACTACAAATCCTTCTGGCTGCTTCATATAGATTTGTTCTTCTAGATCCCCATGTAGGAATGTTGTCTTCACATCCATCTTTTCCACTTCAAGATCAAAAGCAACAACAATAGATAAAAGAAATCTAATAGATGTTAACTTGGCAACAGGAGAAAAAATATCACCAAAGTCAATTCCCTCTACCTGGGAATAACCTTTTGCTACTAACCGAGCTTTGTATATCTCCACTTTACCTTCTTCATTAATCTTTTTCTTAAAAAACCATTTTCTACCAACATATTTTCTTCCAGCTGGAAACTCAACTATATACGATGCCTCATTCTTATCCAAGGCATCCATTTCTTCAACCATGGCCTTCTTCCATAGTTTACTATCATCTGAATTGACTGCTTCCCTAACAGTTATGGGATCATCATCAGTAATAGATAAAGCAAAATTGGAACAGAAATCAAGTGGATTATACCTTTCTACTTGCCTTCTTTCTCTCACTGATCTCCTCAATACTGGGGTATGAGGTTCTTCTTCTTCTGCTTCATCTTCTTCAGATGATTCAGATTTTGCATCATCCAACTCCAACTCTATTTTCTCAGGTTCTTCTGGACTTGGTAGGAATTCCTGTTTGGAAACATCTTTTACCTCTCTAAAAACAACATCTCGACTGTAAATAGTCTTCTTGGTTTCTGGTTTCCAAAGCTTATAACCTTTCACACCATCTTTATAACCAATAAAGATACACTTTTCAGCCTTTTTATCCAGCTTAATCCTATTTTCCATTGGAACATGTACATAAGAATCACAACCAAACACTCTAAGATGTTGAAGAGAGGGTTTGATGCAGGAGCATCACTCCATGTCAGCAGCGTGCTAGCCAACCTACACATCCAACACGCATTTATGGAGAAAGGGAGAGGCGTAGCCCTCTCAATTTTGAAATTTGAAATTTCAATAAATGTTGTAAGGATTTTAATGCCAGACCACGCCTTTGTACAAGTAGTGGTTGAGGTTTCCTTTAATGGTTACCCATAGCTAAGTCCAGATTAGTCAGGACTGGACATCCATTTATGTAATGTAGCCATAGGATCCACTCTGTGAGAGCAATAGCTCAGAGATGGTGAGGTAGAGGATAAGCTCGAGAGAGCCCTCATTTTTGTAAAGGGGGAAGAAGAAATGAGAGTAGAGAGTTAGGAGGAGTGTTCTCAAGTAGAGAGGTCTCGAGAGAGTGCGGAGACTTATTACAGTCCAGCCTTTGAAAACATTTGTATAGACATACAGATTAATAGAAAATACGTTTTTCCTGCACACTGTGTGTTTGACGTTTACATGCTTTTATGAATTTCATGTTTTAATTGCATAACTAGTGAAGAATTTATTAAGTTTCAATTCCTTCTCGTCTTGGAGTTTTTGAGTGCAAGGAGTGCACAGAGTCCACAAGGTGTGCATTGACAGAGGTGAGACAACCTCAGGAAAGATCAAGAGGGATAGCGTTGAACCTTTGTCAACAGAGGTGCAAGGAGTGCACAACAGAAAGATTCACAGACTCAAGGAGGAGCCTCAAGGTTGCTGAACACTTTGGAGGACGAGTTGTGCAAAGGAAGGCATAGAGAAGAAATAGAACTACTGAAGGATCTGTAAAGCTCTTCCAGGAGGGAATTGAGCGAGTGCATATAGTGCACCAGAGAACTCTATTTTGAGTTATGAGGAAAGGGAAGTGTCGAAGAGAAGACACTCACAGAGTTGTTGAATACTCTGTAGGTTCTGCAAGGTGTGCATCGAGCAGAAGAATGACAGGCAGGCATAGAGAGTTTTCTTTCCAAGAAAACTTCTCGGATTTGAGTTTAGCGAAATACTCAGTAGCACAAGGAGTGTGCAAGGTTGGACTTATTCTAAGTCCCGAAGCTCAAGAGGAATAGTGCCTTTGTGCATAGAGCAGTAGAAGAAAGGAGCAGAAAGTTGAGAAACTCTTTGAGGTTTCACAGTCGAGAAACTCTTTGAGGTTTCACAGTCGACAAAGCTCGGGAGTTCGGCATTTCGGCATTTCAGAGTTCGGGGATTGGAGTGACAAGGGATTTTGGAGTCGCTGCATCGTGAACTCCCGATGCATGAAATCATGCCAGCCGTCAGATCTGGAGCATGGTGGATTGAGAGCCGCTGGATCACGGATATGTGCACAGGAGGAGCACACATAGGAGGTGCACAAAAGATCAGATTGTGACCGTCAGATCTCACATAAAGGACCGATAGCCATCGGATCTGGAAAGAGGAGAACAAGGTTTAACCCTCGTAGAAGAAAAGGAGAGGACTTGTTGAAGTCCTGAAAGAATCAGAACCATCCATCTCAGAGGACGAGTGTTGAGAGATCCACATTTCGGGGATTTAGACACCAGGAGACTGAGAGTGAAGAGTCTCCAGAAATCACGAAAGGAGAAATTGCAAAAGGACCAGGACCGTTCACAGAAGGACACGTGGAAGGCGGTCAAGGTTTTAGGAAAAGGCTCGAAAGATTTCGGTTCCAGGAGGACTGAGCCATTGATCTCTCAGAGGGAGAGATTTCGGCATTTCGGGAACCGGGGATTCGAAAGACAAAGAACAGGGGGGACACTTGTATCGTGGTTTCTCGAATCACGAAAGTCGGTAGTGCTTGGTTGTGGACCGTCATTTTGGCATTTCGGAACACGGGTGTTCAAGAGGCCAGGAGTCAGAAGATGTGGAGTCCCGACTTGTGAAGTCGCGAAATCCCCAAAAAAGACGATGCCAGAATAGCACGAGCCGAGCCACTAAGCCCTTTTCGGCATTTCGACAACCAGGAGTTCAAGAGCGAAGGAGTTGTGAGACAGGGAGTCCTGAATCATGGAATCACAGAATCACAAATTATGAAATCCCGAAAAGAAGATGTGGTCACGGGTAGATTTCGACATTCCGGAGTCTAGGAGTTCGAAGGACCAAGAACCGTCTGCAACCGAAATTGTGAAATTGCGAATTTTGAAATCTCGAGAAGCAGACCATAGTCACGGGTGGATTTCGGCATTTCGGCGACCGGGAGTTGGAGGGACAAGGAGCCTGGGAGAGCTCGCATACAGGAGTCCCGAAAACCTGAAACGTGAAGGTGTGTTAGTTCGAAACATAGAAGAGCGCCGAAAGTGGAGCGCGTGCATAGGTTTTCTCAAGGCCTGTGCCAGAGGACAAAGGGACCTGTGGATTTGTTCAAAGGGTTCCAATAGGAGCCTGAAGAGCCATTTCGACTCATAATTTGGAACGATCCAGAGACCGAGAGGTTGCAGAACCCTGCTGAGGTAGGGGGTCTGTATCAAGTGGTATCAGAGCCACTTTCTGTCTATAGACTGTAGGAAGAGGGAGGCAGAGTAGATAAAGAAAAATTCTGGTAACATCAAGTGGAATCAGGAGCATAAATTCATCTGTATACGACAGGTGAAGGAGGAGACATAGTAATGATGCTCTGTGAAGATTGTTGCAAGGTGTGCAAAAAATGATAGACAACCAGGCGAGTTGTAGGAGGACATGGATATGCTCTCAGACCCAGAGTGATCCATACGCTTTCCAGGGGGGCAGGTGAAAGATGGAAATGGCTACTGAAGGCCATGAGCGTGGTGGAAGAGGAGACCACTAGCAGATGAGTAAAGCAGAAATTGGTGAGGAACTCACCAAGATAAGAGCGAGGATGGAGGAGCTTTCATTTCGAATGCAACAGAGTGCAAGAACACGATGGGTGTATGAATGGCCCATGAAAAAGAAGGTGAGGTGGCCAGTCAAGGAGTTGTTGGCCAAAAGACAACAAAGACTGTTGAAGATATGGTTGAGGTATGTTGAAAGCCTCAGTGACACGGAGCTGGTTTGCATCTATGAGCCAGAAGTTGGAGAAACCCTCAGTGATGAGGAAGGGAGATTAGTTTCAGGTCTCATAAACTGCCAGGAGGGCAGAGATGAATTTTCCAATTGCCAGGTGGGCAATGAAATGAGATCATTGGAGGATCTCATAGACTATTGGGAGGACCGTAGTGGAAATTCATATTGCCAGAAGGGAAATGGTATGAGATTAGCTGAAGATCTCATAAACTGCCAGGTGGGTAGGGCAGAAATCCAATATTGCCAAGTGGGCAAGGGAGAGTAGATGAGATTGTCTGAAAGTCTCATGAACTCAGGGATGAGTTTGGGTCAGCAAGGAGTGCTGATGAAGATGGGATCGATTGATCTCATAAACTGCCAGGTGAGCAGAAGTGAACTTTCGAGTCATCAGGTGGGCAATGGGAGGAGATCGACATAAGGTCTCGCATACTACCAGGGGAGCAGTGATGAAATTTTAGATTGCCAAGTGGGCAATGAGATGGGATCACTGGATCTCATGGACTGCCAGGTGGGCAACAGAAAATTCCCAAATTGCCAGGTGGGCAGGGGAAAGGAGATGAGACTATCTGAGAGTCTCATGAACTCAGAGGAGAGTTTAGATCAGCAAGGAGTGCTGACAGGTGAGGATTAGAAGAGCATTCTGATTATTGGGGGAATTTGGGTATTCCTGCCACATAGCCCAGTTGAGGCCAGCGAAGGTGTTGCAGATGGAGCAACAACAGGAGGACAACCAACAGAAACTGTCATGGAGGAAGATGTGGAGCAGACAGTGATGTTTTCCTAAGAAGCAGAAGATGAGCATTCAACAGAATGGCTCAAAATTCTTAGCCAAGAAGCTAAAACAGAGATGACTGCCGCACTGGAGCCTGCAGCAGAAGAGGAAGCAGACAACATGGATTTTGTTGATCTGTGTGAAGAATTGGAAGCCCTGGAGAGAAGAGTGATGGTGCAAAGCTTGCACATCCAATAGGCTAATTTGGAAGAAGGTAGTGGAGCATACCAGCCTGGGGAGAAGCTGGAAAAAGATGGAAGTATGCTAGCAGGAGGAATGGTAGTAGCAGAATTGCCACAGGAAGAAGCTGAGCAGCAGTCCAATAATGAGACTGTAGAGCTGGAGTCTACAACAGAGTGGCCACTCAGTTCCACAAAGGGAAATAAAGATAGCATGGGAGATCGAGTAGATCTGTCCACTAAGAAGACATAAATGTAGCAGAGAAGACTGCATACAAAGAGCCAACCACTAGAGTAGTTGGACGAGGTAATTGAAGAAATCAGAAGGCTGATGTTGAGTTCAGTAGTAGATATTGCTAGCAATGGGAAGCTGAGTAGAAGGGAGCCTGGAAGAGCAGCAGGGAAGAAGAAGCAGTAGTAGCAACAACAACATAGATGGAGAGGAGCAGATGGACAACTCCAAGGAAAATTTTGGGATCCAGGTGGATTTCAACACTAGAGAAGAGGATCTCATGAGAAGGAGCTCATGATTTTTCCAGCTGAGGAGTATGATGCAGGAGAATCACTCCACGTCAGCAGCGTGCCAACCATCCAGCACATCCAACACGCATTTATGGAGAAAGTGAGAGGCACAACTCTCTCAATTTTGAAATTTGAAATTTCAATAAATGTTGTAAGGATTTTAATGCTAGATCACACCTTTGTACAAGTAGTGGTTGAGGTTTCCTTTAATGGTTACCTGTAGCTAAGTCTAGATCAGTCAGGATTGGACATCCATTTATGTAATGTAGCCATAGGAGCCGCTCTGTGAGAGCGATAGCTCAGAGACGGTGAGGTAGAGGATAAGCTTGAGAGAGCCCTCATTTTTTTAAAGGGGGAAGAAGAAATGAGAGTAGAGAGTTAGGAGGAGAGTTCTCAAGTAGAGAGGTCTCAAGAGAGAGTGGAGACTTGTTACAATCCAGCCTTTGAAAACATTTGTATAGACATGTAGATTAATAGAAAAGTAGTTTTTCTTGCACACCATGTGTTTGATGTTTACATGTTTTTATGCATTTCATGTTTTAATTGCATAACTAGTGAAGCATTGCATAAGTTTCAATTCCTTCTCGTCTTGGAGTTTCCGAGTGGAAGGAGTGCACAGAGTCCGCAAGGTGTGCATTGACATAGGTAAGACAACCTCAGGAAAGCTCAAGAGGGATAGTGTTGAACCTTCATCAACAGAGGTGCAAGGAGTGCACACCAGAAAGATTCACAGACTCAAGGAGGAGCCTCAAGGTTGCCAAACACTTTGGAGGACGAGCTGTGCAAAGGAAGGCACAGAGAAGAAACATAACTACTGAAGGTTCTATAAATCTCTACCAGGAGGGCATTGAGTGAGTGCATATAGTGCACCAGAGAAATCTATTTCGAGTTCTGAGGAAAGGAAAGTGTTGAAGAGAAGACACTCACAGAGTTGCTGAATACTCTGTAGGCTTTGCAAGGTGTGCATCGAGTAGAAGAACGCCAGGCAGGCATAGAGAGTTTTCTTTCCAAGAAAACTTCTAGGATCTGAGTTTAGCGAAATACTCAGTAGCATAAGGAGTGTGCGAGGGTGGACTTAATCTAAGTCCCGAAGCTCAAGAGGAACAGTGCCTTTGCGCACAGAGCAACAGAAGAAAGGAGCAGAAAGTCGAGAAACTCTTTGAGGTTTCATAGTCGACAAAGCTTAGGAGTTTGGAATTTCGGCATTTCAGAGTTCGGGGATTGGAGCGGGAAGGGATTTTGGAGTCACTGCATCGAGAAATCCCGGTGCGTGAAATCGTGCCAGCCGTCGGATCTGGAGCACGGTGTCCTGAGAGTCGCTGGATCACGGATACGTACACAGGAGGAGCGCACATAGGAGGTGCACAGAAGATCAGATCGTGACCGTCAGATCTCATGTAAAGGACCGGTAGCCATCGGATCCGGAAAGAGGAGAATGAGGTTTAACCCTCGTAGAAGCAAAGGAGAGGACTCGTCAAAGTCCCGAAAGAATCAGAACCGTCCATCTTAGAGGACGAGTGTCAAGAGATCCACATTTCGGGGATTCAGACATCGGGAGATCGAGAGTGAAGAGTCTCCAGAAATCGTGAAAGGAAAAATTACGAAAGGACCAAGACCGTCCACAGAAGGACACATGGAAGGCGGTCAAGGTTTCGAGAAAAGGTCCGAAAGATTTCGTTCCCAGGAGGACTGGGCCATTGATCTCTCAGAGGGAGAGATTTCGGCATTTTGGGAACCGGGGATTCGAAAGACAGAGAACAGGGGGGACACTTGTATCGTGGTTTCCTGAATCGCGAAAGCCGGTAGTGCTTGGTTGTGGACCATCATTTAGGCATTTCGGAACCCGGGTGTTCAAGAGGCCAGGAGTCGGGAGACGTGGAGTCCCGACTCGCAAAGTCGCGAAATCCCGAAAGCAGACGACGCCAGAATAGCACGAGCTGAGTCGTTAAGCCCTTTTTGGCATTTTGGCAATCGGGAGTTCAAGAGCGAAGGAGTCGTGAGACGGGGAGTCCCAACTCGCGGAATCACGGAATCGCGAATTCCAAAATCCCGAAAAGAAGATGTGGTCACAGATATATTTCGACATTCCGGGGTCCGGGAGTTTGAAAGACCAAGAACCGTCCACAGCCAGAATTGTGAAATCGCTAATTCCGAAATCCCGAGAAGCGGACCATAGTCACAAGTGGATTTCGACATTTCGGCGACCGGGAGTTGGAGGGACAAGGAGCCTGGGAGAGCTCACATGCAGGAGTCTCGAAAACCCAAAAGGTGAAGGTGTGTTAGTTCGAAATAGAGAAGAGCACCGAAAGCGGAGAGTGTGCATAGGTTTTCTCAAGGCTTGTGCCAGAGGACAAAGGGACCTGTGGATTTGTTCAAAGGGTTCCAACAGGAGCCTGAAGAGCCATTTCGGCTCAGAATTTGGAACGATCCAGAGACCAGGAGGTCACAAAACCCTGTTGAGGTAGGGGGTCTGCATCAGGGTTTCTTTCCAGTCCATACCTTGTGTGGAGTTTTATCATCCAACACCAATGAAGGTGATCAATTGACCAGGTAACATGATGTACCCACTGCCTCTGCCCAGAATTCTTGTCCTAACTTGGCACCGCTGAGCATGCTCCTTGATTTTTCCATTAATTCCTTATTCATCCTTTCTGCAAATCCATTCTGTTGAGGAGTGTATGGATTAGTCTCCTGCCTTGATATACCACACTTCTTACATAATTCTTCGAATTCATTTCCGCAGAATTCTCCACCATTATCCGTTCTCAATACCTTTATTTTCTTCTCTGTCTGATTTTCTACCAAGGCCTTAAACTCTTTAAATTTATCAAATACCTCATATTTCTTTCTAAGAAAATAAATCCATGTGTTCCTTAAGAAATAATCTATGAATGAAACATAATACACATATTTACCTAGGGATGGTACAGGAACAGGTCCAAACACATCACTGTGTATCAACTCTAAGATCCCCTTTGCTCTTGTAGCACCAGATGGGAATCTTGCTTGATTCTATTTACCATATATGCAATGTTCACAGAAATCAAAATCCAGAGTGAAATTAGACATACCTTCAACCATACCTTTACCGTGTAGTGTTCGAAGGCCCTTTTCTCCAATATGCCCCAGTCTTTGATGCCACAACATGGTCTTATTTTCAGGGACAGTATTGGTATTTTCTCCTTCATTTCTCTACTCATGGAAAACATAACTATTACACCCATTAGTATAAGTGCTTCCCAACAACTTGTACAAAGTTCCACAGTGAACTCCCCTCATCAACACCATTGCCCCTCGTACCATCTTACAAGTTCGCTTTCCCAATACAGTATCCACTCCTGCATCATCCAACTTGCTTACAGATATTAGGATTCTGGCTAGTTTTGGAATGTGTAGAACCCTAGGGAGAGTTATAATCCTTCCATGTTTTAGCAACAATTTAACCCTTCCACATCCCATGATTTTGGTTGTCGAGTCATCTCCTAGGAATACATCACCACCATCATATTTTTCATATTCACAGAACCACTCCCTGTTAGGAATCATATGATATGACACACCTGAGTCGATCAACCATACATCATGGTCTGCATGTGTACCTGTATATGCCAGGTAAACATCACCTCCTTCTTCAGTGGAGGTTTTTGCCTTTGTGGAAGAGGTACTATTAGATCCCTTTGGTTTTTCAACCTTCTTAGACTTGCAATATTTCTTATAATGCCCTGTTTTACCACACTTCCAACATTTCCTCAAATATTTTCTTGGAGACTTAGATCTACCTGTAGATTTAGATCTCCCCCCCGAAGGCTTACCAGGATTCATGTCTTGGGTACGACCTCTTACAAATAAAGCATCTGTGCTATGACTATCCATGCTTTTTCGTCTCATCTCTTTAGATAACAAGGATGAAACTACATCCTCATACTTCAATGTAGATTGAGTGGTACTACCAATTGCTACAACCAGATTATCCCAAGAGCTTGGCAAAGAACATAACTAAGTAATACACTTATCTTCTTCNTGCAATCGTAATATTAACATAGACAAGTTGACTTACCAGAGTATTAAAGGCATTTAGATGTTCTGTCACAGAATCTCCATCTTCCATCCTAAGATGATACAACTTATTTCGAAGAAACAACTTGTTTACCAGGGACTTCGATTGATACAAATTCCCTAAATTATTCCATAGTTCCTTGGATGTAGATTCTCCCAAGACATTCAACAACACCGAATCTGCCAGACAGAGTCGAATAATACTCCTTTCTCTTCTGTCCAAATTCTCCCAATATTCATTTGACATACCAATAGGTGGTGTACTAGTAGTTTGTGTACTAGTAGGTTGTGTACCAGTCATCTATGTGCCAATAGAATGCGTACCAGTAGGCTGTGTACTAGGATCCACAATGATCCATTGTTCTTTGTCTACAAGAAGGTCCTCCATATTGAGCTTCCATAGCTCAAAGTTTTTACCATTGAACTTCTCTATCTCGATTGTAGAAGAGCTCTCCATTCCTCTTTATACACTCGAATAACCACTGCAAAATCTCCCACTAAACCTAGGTTTATCATAGACCCAAGATAAACTTGATCTATCAAGACCGAGCTAAACCCTCAGCAACAAAGGCGTCCCTCTGAAGCCAAAAATGAGCTCTGATACCACATGTAAGTTTTAAACCCATGAATTAAAGCAATGCATATAAATTCTTAAGAAAACCAAAATTTAATCAACGGCTCATACACATAGTACATAGAGATTTGTACTGAAAACCCTTAACCGGGGAAAACCTCTCTTTTATTCATTATATCGAATTTCACCATCACCATACAATATATACAATGTTTTTAGGTATTTCGTAGATACCAAAACCCTAATCCCTTAATTCGAGATTAATTTAGAAAACCGCTAAAAATAGAAAAATCCTCTAAAAATAGCAAAAACCGCCCAGACGCAGTTGTCGAATTTGATGCACCCACACACACACATGCAAAGAATATAATGCATACCCAACATTATATAATGACATAATATAAAAAAGACACATGCATATTTAAAGGGGGAATTTGGTTTACTTCTCCATCCCATTCATATCATTATGACTAGGTTGACTACATGAGTTTCTCTGGGTAAGATGGTGACCCAAACTACAGAGTTTACCCTATGGATCATAGGTGGATCTGGGTGTGTACACTTTTCCTTGGGTTTCCTTGGGGAATGGATGGAGCCCTAGAGGGAGAAGTGTGAGGATAGGTTCCTCGATGTTGGGCCTAGAGGGTACCTAGAGACCTATGAGTGAATATGGAACTCCTAGAGCCATATTGCTCTGAGAATTCCTAGACGACCTGTCGTGGAGACCTAGAAGGGTAGTGGTAAAGCTTGATGGAATATGATGTGGAGAAGAGGGCACACTAGCTTGGTTTGTGCATGATGATGGGGAATGATAAACTATAGGTTGGAGTGTTGCTGAGGTTTGGTACCTTGGCCTATACTTTGTTGGCACTGAATGTGGACCATAGTTTGATTAGAAAGCCCTTTTCCCTGGTGGAGTAATAGCCTTAACTCGGGGGTGACTCATTGCTGAGAGATTATGAGCAGTGTAGTCTATGGCTTAGAGGAATGTTAGAAGTATGTTGTCAGGTAGTGTTTTCATAAAATATAAGTGCCATGTGCCCTTGTTGTTACACTGTGTAATTGATGTGTTAATTGTTGAATGCTTATATAATCTCTGTGTACTTTTACATTCCTGAATTGCTAATATGTTATGCATAACTCTGCATGTAAAATTGTAATATAGAGTAGGTGCTATGATATGGTAACAGGGGTTGGTTATGCTTATGTTGAATTGGAGGGAAATTGTGAAATTTCCCAGTACCCCACCATCCCAACAGGCA
>JASDQU010010852.1:69874-89367 GCA_032191745.1 Picea mariana | reverse complement strand
ATAAATGAAATTGTTCATGTACAATCTTGCACAAGCTTCCTCTAGATCACACCAACCATATATGTCTCTTGTATACTCCTCTTCAATATGTCTCTAAAGTTCCAAACTTTGGATTTCTTCAAAGGCTCCCTATAGTGTTTGTGCTCAATGTGACAAGCAAAGTCACACTATATGAACTCCTCTATAGCATGAAAATTGTTCTACTTTGATTAACCTTTGTTTCATATGCTTTTCATAATCCATAGCAAGCTCAAGAAAACTTATAGGAGGTGCCTTTTTCACAAAATTTGCATCTTCCACATAATCTATATAACACTAGGTATTCCTCAATGACGAGGGATAATATATCCATGTAAAATTCCATAAGCTATTATAAGTATGAGAACTAGGGTTTTGAGGTGGCTAATTTTAAATGGTCTTAACTTCCTTAATATTGATCAAAATTACTATTATGACCCCAATATGGAAATGATGTGGTCACTATGTTTCTAATGGCATTGGTCATGCTATAATAAATTTCATAAACATAAAGATAATTGTGCCACAAGAATTTTCCTTGAATATTTTGAGGCCTAAACACTACAACAACACATGGAATTAGCACCTGGTTTGGCACCACATTTTAGTTTATTTTTATTCCAATTCAAAGTGTTTTTTTGACAGAAAAATAGGTGAGAAAGTATATTTCATATTTTTCACTAATATTTGCATCAAATTATGGATGTACTTAGTTTGGTGTTGAGTTTAGCATTGCTTCTTTGTGCCAAATAGCACTTATAGTTCCTAGTTTAGTACCAACTCCCTATTCTAGTGTTAGATTTAGTGCCTAATATTGATCCAAATATTCCACTTTGGTGCTATGTTTTTCTTTCCATTTTGACACTAAGATTTGCTTCCACTTTAACACTAGTTGTTACTTCTAGTTTAGCATCAAAATTTGCTTTCACTTTAGCACTGAGTGTTTATTTTATTTTGATGTTGAGTTTTTCTTCCACTTTAAAGTCAGATGTTACTTCTAGTTTAGTGGTGAGTTTTTATTCTATTAAAACTTCTAATTTAACACCAAGTTTTTCTTTCACAACAGCATCCACTTTAGAATGGGGTTTTTCTTTCACTATAACTTTTAATATTGCACTAGGTTTTCTTGTTGAGCACATACTTATACCGAGGGGGAGGTGAATCAATATAAGGATATTTTTTTCTTTTTAAAATTTATAAACCATAATGAAGCAATCACATACATGTAACAACTAGAAGAAACAATATTTAACGTGGAAATGATTTCAGGAGAAAACCACAAAACTTCTTTTTATAAATTTGTTGGCACCAACCTATGGTTACAAATGTTTGTAGGCACCAAACTATAGGATACACTGATGCCCTCTACTTTTTTTAGGCACCGACCTACATGAGACATCGATCTCCTCTGTTGTTTGTAGGAACCGACCTAAAAGATACATCAATCTCCTTTGTTATTTGTAGGCATCGACCCACTGGAGACACCAATACCCACAATAATTTATAGGCATTGAGCTATTGGAGACACCAATCCCCATAATTGTTCGTTTTGTAGGAACCAACCTACTTACAAGTTTATAGGTTCTTCATATGCATTTCCTTCACTAGTCTGCTTGATGCTTCTGTCTTTAGCAAATATTATCTGCACTCGTTACTTCTACTTTCTCCAGATATTCTTTGCGCTCACTACTTCTAATTTAGCTCTTCCTTCACCATATCTTCTTTCTTCTTCTTCTACTTCTACCTTAGATATCCATTTGAAAATTTTTCTTGCTATAATTCCAGCTCTATTTGCTAGAACACCAGATCTGAGCTTTGCTAATACTCAATCATCGCTCCTTGAATGATATTCAATTGTCACTCCTCAAATAATATTCATAAGAATATTACATTTTCACCCACACACTTTATTTCTCACAATCCTCTTCTCCTTTTATAATTTACCATTAGTTCTACATGAAAAGTCATGTCCATTTGAAAAGACACAACGTTTATTAAATAAATAATCAATTTCCCCCATTTTTATTTTTTAGGTTATTTTTCAACATACCATGGGTAAAATACCACCATGGGTTTTAAAACCATGTGCAAATACCGTGTGCACTTTTACTCCACTTTCACTTTTACATTTTTTAATCCACTTTCATGTTTACTTCACTTTTACGTAATTTCAATTCTAATCCACTTTCATGTTTTACTCCACTTTTAATTAACTTCATTTCTAATCAACTTTCATGTAACTTCATTTCTAATCCACTTCCACTTTTGTATTTATTAAAGTCACATTTCCTTTGAATATTTATATGTGAATACTTACCTTTGACATCAATGACAATAATTTATTCAACATTGCTTCCACTTTAGCACTAAGTTTTACTTCATTTACATCTTCCACTTTAGCACCAACTTTATATTCCACTTTAACACCTATTTTTGGACCAGGTTTAGCTTCCATGTTAGCACCAAGATTTTGATTTCATTTTTACATCGGTTTTTGCTTACAATTTTTCTTATTTTTTTTGAACTATTACATATATGAATTTGTACTAAAACAATGTTTGATATTTAAATGCAAATGTTATTATATTTATTATATTAAGTTCAATTATGTTAATGAAGTATATCATAATTTTAAAATAAAATGTAACAATATATATATTTTTAAACCAGAATTGGGAGATATTATATAAACGAGCCATAAAAAAATCTATTGAGAAGCATACAAAAGAGTTTATATGGAAATCTAAAAAAAACCTGCAACTTTCATAGATGACATAAGAAAGTTTGTAACTAGTTATGACTAATACATTCCAACTATTAATGCAAGTATATTGCTTCAAATAGATACCCAAAAAACAAAGAACTTAAAAAAAAAAAAAAACATACTATCCAACTGAACACATGTTGGTTGGTAGCTTCCTCATATCCTCCTACAAAGTGGAGAGTGGTCTATTGATCCACTTCCATGGCCTCCTTGGATTGATGAACAATCTCCTCTTCTTTAGGTTCATCGTTAGCTGAGTTGCTGGAAATTCAATGATTCAAGGCAATAGATAGGGAATCCTTTCTCAGATTTAAAACCAAATTGTGAATCACACTTCATTCCGCTTCAAGCACATCCATTTTTTGTTTTTGTTGAATAATAAGACTCATGATATTTACATTATGAGTGGCACAATGTTGTTCATGGTCATTAAAATTGATAGAAAATGAGTGAAGAGAAATATTATTACCATGGAGAGTTTCTTCATGCGAGTGAAGGATCCTTTAAAACCCTTGAAGGTATCTTGGGTCCATATTATCTAGGAAATCTATAAAATATTGACAAATAACAAGGCACGGAGAAAACCACAATAACTTGAAGAGATTTCAATTTTTTGATTAAAGCTAAGAATCCATTCTGTTAGAAAATTGATCCAAAGATATTTGCAACATGAAATTTGAGATTATAGAGAATTGGGGAGAAAATACCAAACCAAGGGGCAAGGGAAATGCTTCCCTATCCCCATTCCCCAAAGCTAGGCACAAAGGAACAAGAGCCAAGACCACAACCAAGAGAAAAATACTAGAAGAAACTTTAGAATTGTACCCTAGAAACCAAACCACTTAACTGACAACCATAATGGGGTAGAGTCCCTTACCTAATTTACTTGACATTCATATAGTTTCTAGTAATTATTAACAAAAAGATGAACCAAATAATAGGCTCCAATTACCACCACCAAAAAATTTAGACTAAGAGAGAAGCTCAAACCTCAAATCCAAAAGAGCAAACAAGAATCAATACACACATTGAATTTCATGAATCGAGGCACAATTCCCATTATCCCACCTCACATAAGAAGACCCATGGTGAAGGGAACAAAAGTTTGGGAGAGGTTTAATTCTCACATGCCACGGACTTGGGCTTGCCTTGCATATATGTTACATGCACTTGTAAACATAGAAATAGAGTGTTGAGACATGGGACTGATACATGATGTGCTACGTGGCTTTGACTTCCCATGGATTATAAACATTAAGGGATAAACAAGAAACTATGCCCCCCATTTTTAACCAATACCCCTTGATCTAGGGATGATGCTTCATTTTTTAGGTAATTTGCGTAAGTGTTAAGATCCCTTAACATGTGGCAAAAATAGACCCTAGTTATGGAATGAACTTCTTTGTTAATTCTAGCAAAAATAGAATCTATCTTGTTGTCTTTCAGAGTTATTTGGTGGTGAACCATCGCTTTGATGATCGTCTAGAGTCCCCAATTATGCTCAAAATGTCTATAGTAGAATTGATTGCGAGCTGATGGGATTGGAGAAGTGTGTAAGCTTCAACTTGTTTATTTGATGAAATTCCAAGTCCATAGGAAAAAGTAATTTCCTTTCTCCCCCCCATGATAAGAAATGACCCCTCCTACTCCTACTACCCCTAGATTTCCTTTCGATGCTCCAAATAAAAAAGAGCGAAATACTTGAGATTGTTTCACTAGTCATAAAAATGACATGTTCTCCCAATCTAATCTCCCATGAGGTGTGGTTGTTTGGGTTACGCATAAAAGCACCGGGCTCCTAGATTGCAATATGAAATTGACCTATCCAAGCCTCTTCCTTTCTATGCAAAGCTTGCTAGTTTTGCATTATAAGACTTTTGACATTGACATTTTCCAACATAAGTCCTTTGACCATAACTACCATCAAATTAGGATTGTCTAAGATTTGGTCGATGATGTTATTATTATTTTTATTATAAAGTTAGCATGGACCACAATTAACTCTAGTATGAAAAAAGATTATGTATATAAAATATAACAATATTAAACAAATATCACAATTCAAGTTCACATCACTTTTATTAAGAAATTTAAGGGAAATAGACAACATCCATTTAAAGTAAAATAAAATGTGAATCCATCAAAACAATCTCATATATAATTTTAAACAAAGTAAAACAATAACAATATCATCATAGGAATTCACCATAAAGAACATCAACAACTTCCAATAAATATGAGCAAGGTAATACAGGTAACATCATCACCACCATTTTTAATTAAAACAAGTCAAAATATAATGTTAATATGATCACATCATCACGCCATAGATAACATCATAGAAAAGTAAATAAACAAGTCAAATATATGATGTAGATATTAATATCATAAGAAACAAGTTTTGATGATTCTGATACATACAAAATTCAAAATGATGTATGTAACATAATGATATCTCAACACCAAAGCATGAAACATGTCAATATGATGTAGAATATAACATGTGTCTAGATCGTCATATTAGCTATACATCCCCACTAGCATTTGTATCTTAATGATCTTCATGCTTAGTAGTGGCATCACCACCATCCTCATCATCCTCATCTTTCTCCTTCTCATCCTCCTCCTCCTCATCTCCTAGCTTTGATCGAGTCTCAACATAATCTCGACTTTCATCTTTTAGATCCCCAACTTTAGCGCCCTAAAAATAAAACAAACATTCAATATTAACATTAGTATTAAGTGCATTTTATATAATGAGATGGTCATTGATACACGGGAAAACATTACAAATTATGCCATAAAAGTAAAATAACAAAGAAAACAAAATTAACATGTTTTTTTGTCTAGCTAACCAACACAAATTTCTAAATGGTTTATGTGCCTGTGTAACCTGTAACTTGAATCAATGTCTATTTAATCCATGTACATTTCCAAACTTATATGACAATAGATGATATCATTCACCAAAGAAAAGTAAATAGCACACTACTATATTTGGGTACAAATTCCGACATCTCGTAATAGGTTACAATACAATATTTGGAATATTCCTTGCTTTCATTTTTGTGAATGCCTATAGTTTGTGATTAGCGATGATTTTATTTTCTTATCTTGCACACCTAGAACTCTATAAATTCAAAATTTGAATAATTCATTTTTAACAACCTTGGAAGGACGTAGTGTTTTAGAGAGTTAATAAAATCAATTTAGTGTAAGTTTTGGGTTGAACTTTGAAAATTGAACAGATGTGTTAATAAATGGTGGTTATTGACAATAAAATTAATTATTTGGATCAACTGTTTTTATTTAAGCAATGGGGAGGATTTTCCATGATATCATGATCAAGCAGAGCAACATCTCATATAGTTGGCATTGCAACTTTGTCTATGAAGAGGCATCTTGATTGAATCCCACTACCATCAAGTTACACCACAAACATTAACTACAATTATTGACAAAACGAAAAAGCCCCTACGAGCATATAATCAATTTGGAGAAGATAGTCCAACAACTCTTATGGCTGCCACACCTTTTGATTTTGGAAGTGGTGTAGTAAACCTTAACCCAACTCTTGATTTGAGCCTAATTTAAGCTCTTGATTAGTTAATCTTAATCTTGACAAATTTCTTTTATTAGAATTGATTGTTTAGTAGAAATTTGTGCTAAAGGGAAGTAGATCAATCTTGAATTGAATTTGTTGCGTCGAAAGGTGCTTTCTACAACCTAGTATGAGGGAGATGTGTAATTCATTATGTGCTCAACATTGAGTTGACGCTTGTTATTTAACCAACTTAAATCCATTTTAACCCCATCTCTATCAAGCGTCGAGATAGATCAAATCTATGGAGGTGCAAACCTCTTTTAGAGTGCAAAACTTGAGGAAATGTTTACACATCGAGAGATTTAATCTCTTTCAACATTCAATAAATCTAAAATTAAAATGAATCTAAAATGATTTAAATTCAACTCTATAAAAAAAATTATAATCAGATAAATTTATGAATATTAATTTACTATTCACTGTAAATGATTAGATATTTAAAATCTAGTTGCTAACTATTATCAACATAATATTTTAGATAATAATCTTGTGATGTAACTCACATTGTATAAGAGGGTCATTTCGTCGATTACCAATAAAACAATAGTCCAAGCTATAGAGAAGCATGGAAGCATACAAAATTTTGGATACAAACATATTCTACGAGCCATTACATGGATTCATTTGAATTCATTTAAGTCTTTGAATGCAAGTAGTTCTTTTTGACCGTTATGTTTTGCTTCCGAGCATCGAGATGCCAGTAAGAAGGTAATACATATTATATTGATTCAGAACCTTATTGAGTTAAAAAAATTAATTAAATATTCTGCCAAAGAATGTATAGAAGGGATTCAGAGGGCACGAAAATATGGGCAGATCGATTTCTTAAAAAGCGTTTATGCTTTTTATATGAATCGTGAGCTATTTAGAAGAGAGAAGAAACGTATAGGCCAGCTCGAAGTTATGTTTAAGGCCAATAGTTTAGTAGATATCAAGTTATAATATATCACATAAGACAATAAAAGCTATATAGGCTCATGATCTTTTTGCCTTGTGCTTTGAGGTTACATTAAAACAATGTAAACTTCTAGTTCTCTCCTACCTTTGAGGGGATTCTCCTTGAGAAAGGGGTTACATTTCTTTTCCTATTTGCATGGAGAATAAGGTGGTAAGACAAAGAGCTCTGAAACGAAGTTCGATATGGGATATGTAAATTTTTTCCCTTTGGAACCCAGTAAGCTTTTTAATGGAAAAATAACTTTTAGATTAATGGAATGAAAAAGAAAAAAAACTTTTGATTTCATAATGAATAAAGATTTTTTTAAGTGTAAACATTTTTAAATATGTAATAATATTCAACACATAATCACATGTCTCATCCTAAGATTAACATGAAAATGAGGTGTTCTTTTCCTCCAAGCTCTTTGTTACATGGTTTATATATATGATTATCACATAAAATGTGATTACTCTTCATTGGTTTATATATATGATTATCACATAAAATGTGATTATTCTTCATTCTTATCATAAGATAAGTGATGATTAATTTTCAGTTTTATCATGAGGTATGTGATGATTAATGTCTATTTTTCACTAGTGAGAACGAACCTTAAACTGTGCAAGATGCAATCAATGCTATGAAAGATTGGCCCCGAGGTGATGATAATATATTTCTTAATTTAGTGATACATTTACTAAGAATAATGATGTGTAAGAGAAATCAATGCCCTAAGGAAATTCAAATATACTTTAGATGTGTTTTAAATAAATTCACAATCTCTCTTCACATATCTTGATCTTCTAGGGTCGAGATTAGAGATATATATTTTTAACCGAAACTGAGAAATATTTTATTGAAAAAAGGCTAAAGCATAGCTAAACAACAAGAGTACAAATACTGAAGTCCCGAGATTTAAGACATGAATCTAGCTTGCAAAGCAATCCTCTTCTCGTCAAAAGGATGAAATGGATTGGTCCAACGTTTTTTCTATAGTGACTTGATTTCAGTATAATTTCTTGAGTACAAGAACAAATTCTAACATATTGCTTGCATAGAAAATTGCAGAAACAAAACATAATTATTTCTTATGGAGAGCTCTCTCCTCATTAAATAGGGCAAAGTCTAGATTTCATTGATAACCCAAGAGAATATTTGATTCCACCTCTTTCTCTCTTCACTCTCGACTTGATTTTCTTCCCCTTGTTAGTGGGAGAGAGGGACACAATTCTTTCTTCACGGTTTCTGCAGAGGGAGGGGAATCAAAATTTTCAGGGGAATGCTTATCGGGATAGACATTCTTCTCATCCATGTTTGCAACTTCCTCTTCATCCATTCATTCCTCATCCTCCTTTTCTTTCTTTGACTCTTTATCTACTTTCAGTTATTTTTCTTGGAGATTTGTTGTTCTTACCACAGGTTGGTCCCTTTCATGTTTTTTGGTATTGTATTCTCAACTTGGATCTTAGAACATGTTCCATCTTTAGAATCTAAACGAGTGTATGGTGGATCTGTCTCAACTCTTTCCTCTTTTACTTTCTTCATATCTTCAAGAAATTCAAATATGTTGTTGGATGGGATGCATGAGACAGACTAGGGTCTTTTTATAATTTGTGGCCTCTTGGGTTGCTACGTCTTATGCCTTCTAGATACTTGTTTGAAAGGTTCTTGCTCATTTTTAGACAAAGGAATTAGACACTGCTTTGGAGGGTGTTGATTTTCTTGGATTCTTGGGAAAGTCTTTGAAAAGTGGCCATACTCGTGGTAGGGATTTCATTTGAAGGGGATCTACTCATAATCAATGGCTTTAAGATGACTTCAACCCTCCATAGTGAGTTGTATTTCCTCTGGAAGACCCTTCTCCAAATCTATTTCCATGCACATTTTAGTTTAGGGATAAATATTTAATTTTGGCTTAGCATGGTCAATATAATGACCTAGCTTATTTCCAATAACTTTAAGAGTGGATTCATCCCAAAATATGACAAGGAGGTGCAACAACTTGATCCATACAAAGGAAACTAAGATTTTTGTGTCTGGATCAAAATCAAAGCTCCAATGGGAGAGGCAAATTCCCTTGGATCTCATGAAATAGGGACTTGATCTAAAGATTAGATCTCTCTCCTCCTTGTTGCTAAATAAAAATAAAAATAAACATTTGCCACATTAAAAACTATATATTTTACCTTGGACACTCCAATGCTCTATAATCCATGCTTGGAATACACAAGGAATAGGCCAAAGGCCTATGAAATTTCCAATTAAATCTTGCTCATGCAAAAGAGTAGCTTTCCTTTTTGGTTCTATAGACAAAATCTCTAACTTGGGGATGGCTTTTGTTTTACTGGAAAACCTGTTCTTCATTAGATGTTTCTCACCAGTTGGTTTTGAGGATCTGGTAAGAGAAATGAAAGTTGCCTCATCAGAATTTGAAGGTGTGTCCATGCTTACATGGAGTTGACCTTGGCATCTTTAATGTGTATAAGAAAAAACCCAAAGGAGTAGACTAGCTCAACCATGACATCTATGAGTATTGCAATGGAAATTTCAAGGTTGGCAACAATGATTGAGACTACAACTAGGATGGTTGTGAGTATTGCAATGGTGATTTCAATCTTGGCAAAGGAAAATGAGACAACAACACTAACCACTATGAGATGTGTAATCTTAGTTCCTCATATTTCACAAATTGCTATATTACTATAACATTATTATGAGCTAATCCCACAAATTTAAATTAGAGATATTAGATTGGGGAAGATTGTCAAATTTTAAGCTAAAAGAGTGCAAAAGAAATGTAAGCTCCAAATATCAAGAGTGATGTACCCTTATTTGCCTAGATGCATGGAAGGTTCATTATGGAAAATTTGAGATCGATTCATAATTTTTTTTTATCTAAAACATTTCTTAATTTCAGCCTCTAGGATTTGATGTGAGGATGTTAATCCATAGGTTGACAAAGAAAAAAAGAAAAATTGAAAATCTTAAATCTAAGTGTCACGTTCCAATTAAATATTAAATAACCATGGTATTATTAATAAGTTCATAAGTTAAATAGAAAGATATTAAGTAACCATGGTATTATTGATATGTTGATAAGGTAGATAAAAAGGAATTTAAAATATTAAATTTAAGTGTTATTTTTTAATAAGTTGATAAGGTAAATAAAAAGGAATTTAAAATATTAAATTTAAATGTTACTTTTTAATAGGTGATAAGGTAAATAAAAAAGAATTTAAAATATTAAATTTAAATGTTCCTTTTTAATAGGTTGATAAGGTAAATAAAAATGATTTAGAATAAATCTAAGTGTTACTTTTTAATAGATTGATAAGATAAATAAAAAGTAATTTAAAATATTAAATATAAATATTACCTTTTAATTAGATATGAGGTAACCATAATTAGATTTAATAGGAGTTTTTAATCATTTATATAATTAAAAATAATAAAATATATTACAAGAATATTTGGATAAATTTTGTGAGTATATTCTAACTTTGAAAATATGTATAAAACATTCTTAACATATACCAACTTTAAAAATATGCTTAAAATATTTTTAACATATATTAACTTTGATAATATGCTTAGAATATTCTTAACATATTTTTAAATTTTGTCTCAACTTTGAAATACTAAAAACTATTAATTATTTTAAAATATAAAATTCAGGATGTTGATAAGTTTTCACATTATTAAGTTATACTAACTTATAAACTTTCTTAACATCCTTATTCATTCTTAAGTTATACTAACTTATAAACTTTCTTATTAACATGATGTTGGTAAGCATAAACTTTGAAAATATGCTTAGAACATTCTTAGCATATATTCACTTTGGATATATAAACTTTGAACAATCTTAGCATATACCGACTTTGAATATATAAACTTTGAAAATATTTTTAGAACATTCTTACTTTTTAAAATATGCTTACAACATTCTTAGCAGACACTGACTTTGAAAATATGTTTAGATTATTCTTAATATATTTTATATTTTGTTTAAACTTTGAAATACTAAAATTATTAATTATTTTAAAATATAAAACTTGTGATGTTTGACAAGTTTCATATTAGTGAGTTATTGTTCTCTCTTATGCGTTTATCATTTTATTCTTTGTTTAAAATATTCTTAATACATTTTTAAATTTTGTTCAAATAAAATATTTTTAAATATTAAATATTCTAAAATAAGTTTAATAAATTTTCATATTATTATTAGTTATCATTTTCTTTTATGTAATATGAAAAGAATAGAAAATAGAAAATATGTAATATGAAAAGAAAGGAAAATATAAAATATGTAATATGAAAAAAATTGAAAAATATGTAATATGAAAAGAATGGAAAATATAAAATTCATGAGGTTTAATATTTTTTCACATCATTTTTTTCTTTTTATGTAATGTGAAAAGAAATAAAAATATTTAGTCATCATTTTTTATTTATTTATTATTTAAATAATTTCATATGTATGAGTTTTTATATTATTTAGTTTTTTATTATTGAGTATAAAAATGAGTGAATTTTTCATATTAGTGGTTGAATTTTTTTTAAGCAGAAAGCCCTCCCACTATGGAATCATTGAATATGTGATCAATAGAGTCAAACTCATGACCTCCTTAATTTTTTGGGGAAAGATATCAAATGTGGCTCATTATCCTTAAGCTAACTCTCAAGGCTTTTAAAAAAAAGTGAAGTTATTTTGGTATCATTCTCTTTTATGTAGTACAAAAGGGAGTTTTATTTTACTATTTTCTTATATATGTTTTTATTATTTTACTATTTTCTTTGAAAATATTGTTTTTTACTTCAAAATTTTCCAAAAATAAATAAAATAAAAATAAATCTCCATTAATCAAAATAAAAAAAGTGTAGCCCATGCACTCAATAATTCAGCTTTGATGTTGATACTCGGGCCACAGTTTAAGGTCTATCTGTATTGTGAATTTATAGAGAGCCTGATCAAGCTCCCAACTCCACTCTGAAGGCCATTGTATTGTGTTACTCCATCAAACCACCCAATAGGAATACCCTTTGGAATAAATGTCTTGTCTTTGATCTTATTTACCTCTTTTCTTGGGTGAATGTCTGTCTAGTTTTTTAGCATACCAAGTGTTTCGAAGGCAATAGAGCTTGTAAATGGAGTCCCATTTTCAAATATTTTTTTATTCCTTTCCAGCCACACAAACCAACATACCAGGGGGGGGAGATTTTGAAAATAACGTTCCCTTTTTACCAAGAATCATAACATGCAGTTATAGTGATCCCTTCCCAAGCAATGTTTATGTTTTGTTCATATGAGATATTGTCCCATACTTGTCAAGTGAAGGGACACTTAATAAACAGATGCATCACAGTCTCTTCATCTTTATTGCATAGTTGGAAAATCTTGGGTCCAACCTAGCCTTTCCTTTGAAGATTATCCCAAGTGTGTATTTTGTTTTCTAATGTTAGCTAGGTGAACAACTTGATCTTTTGTGCTATGTTCCAGGACCATAATTTTTTCCTCCATCCACTAATATTATTTTTCTAGAGGGTGTTTGTGATGGTTGTGTAGACATTTTTAACAGTTAAGAGGCCTGATCTATCGCCCTCTGTCCACATAAGATGATCATCAGTTTCTTGAAGTTGTATGCCAGAACGCGAAATTTCCATGCATAAATTATCCCACTCCATTGCGAGCTCTGGTGATAGTCCAAGCTCGTTACTGGTTTTCCAGCAGTCTAAAAGAATCCCAGACCTAGTGTTTCCTCTTGATTGAAAGAGGTACTTGATGTATTTTGAATTTAGATGAGTAATAAGTAGAGGGGATAGGTAATATGCCTTATCCATTCCTATAATACCATCCTTGCCAAGGATAATAGAGTGTCCTGAGCCCGGATTCCAAAACAACCAATGAGTGATCCAATGTACCGAATTTACTAGGTTTCTCCAAATCTGTGAGGCCACTCTTGCAGGGATTGTAGCTGTCCTGAACCAAGTGGCCAATGAAACATGGGG
Organism: Picea mariana; assembly: GCA_032191745.1. NCBI lineage: Eukaryota > Viridiplantae > Streptophyta > Pinopsida > Pinales > Pinaceae > Picea > Picea mariana. The sequence goes on along the minus strand of JASDQU010010852.1, from coordinate 76,032 downwards.
TAGATATTTATCTTTTATAACAGAGTGCCAGAAACCAGCTTTTGTCAACACACGCCAAAGTGAATTGTATGCCAGTGCTTTGTTAAAATGTTTTTTTTTTTTTTTGATCCCCCATCCAACCTTGTTTTTTGGTTTGGCCAAGGATTCCCAGTTGCAGAGATGTTGACGATTATAGTCAATGTTGCCCGACCAGAGGAAATTGTATGTTAGTTTCCTTAGCTTGTCTAAAATTGTATCTGGTATGGCTGCAAGTGCCATCCAATAAACCGGTTGTCCTTCTGAGACAACTTTGATAAGGGTGAAAAGGCCTCCTAAAGAGAGCCATCTATTGCACTAGCGTCCAATTCTTTTCTCCGCCTTCGCTACAATCTAGTTCCAGTCTGTAGCCTTATAGAAATCATCTTTAATAAAATATCTAAGGTACTTAAAACCTTCAGAGAGGTGTACAAAGTTATAAGGAAAGATATCTTTTAGTAGTTCCAAGGAGTATTCTTGCAAAATGGCAAAGTGGAAAGTCGAATTTGTCCAATTTATCAACAAACTTGAGGAACTGCAGAAAGTCTTCAATATGTCTTTTATTTCCATCCATTCCTGTAAAGAGTCGTTAGTCATGATTAGGACATCATCAAAAAATAGGAGATGTAAAATCTTGATGATCCTGGACACTTTTATCCCCGTAATATTCCCTTTTTCTTGAACTTTTTTGAGTAGCAGGCTTAATCCTTCCATGACCAGGATGAACAAAAGTGGTGAGAGAGGACAACCATGCCTCAGTCCTCTGCCACTATGAAAGATCGAGGAAGTTTCACCATTAACCAGGACAGTGAAATTTGCAGTTGTCACGCAACTCATGATCCACATTATAGAAGTTTGACTGAATCCTGATTGTGTCAGGATTAATCTAAGAAAATCCCAGTCAATGTAGTCAAGTTCTTTTTTAAGATCCAATTTCAGGATAAGTGCCTTTTTATTTCTCGCCTTTATACTATGCAAGAACTCCTGGACGGTGCCAATGGCATCTAAGATCATCTGCCCTTTAAGAAACCCAATTGTTCACCCGACAGTGTCCTTGAGAGGATAGGCTTAATCTTGTTAACAATGATTTTTGAGATTAATTTGTAGCACTTGTTGCATAGTGAAATTGGTCTGTAGTCGCCAAATGAAGTAGGATTATTTTATTTAGGAATTAGTGTCAAGAAGGTCAAATTTAACGCATCAATCACCTTTCCTCTAAGTATGGAATCTGCCACTAGCTCCAGAAGCTCAGCCCCTACTAAATCAAACAAGTGTAGATAGAATTCAACAGTCTAGTCATCAGGGCCTGGACTTTTATCTTTGGTAAATGATTTTAAGGCACACAATACCTTCTGTAGTGTGCAAGGACTATCCAGGTGATTGGAGTCCTCCGATGTGACCGATCGAGGGAAGAGTCTAGAAACAAAGACTAGATCATGTAGATTATTGTGTGGAGTCGCCTCATAGAAGGATTTGAAGTAGTTTGTAGCTTCCAACTTTATGGATTGTTGTCCACTGTGAATGTTACGTGAATCATATTTTATTTCCCAAATATATATATTTTTTTTCAAGAGCTCGCAAAACGGTGAAAGAATTTAGTGTTTTGATCGCCACACTTTATCTAGATAGCTCTGCTTCGTTTTCTCCATAGAGCTTCTTCTGCGAGAAGGATTTGGTTCCTCTCAGTTTCTAGAAGTTTCAAGGTGTGATTCCTGCCACAATTCCCCCCTCCCTGTGTGTTTGCTTGTAGCAGGGCCTGTAAATCAATCTCCAGTTCTTGTAGTCTAAGACAGTTTCTTTTTTTTATCTATGCAATTTTTCCTAATGTTTAATATGAATTTTTAGAGACTTTAATTTCCAAAAAATCTTTGTTGAATTCCTAACTTAGTCTGAAAAATGGCGTCTTTCCAGACTTTCTTGACTATAGATTTGAATTCTTCCTCGTCCAGCCAAATCGAATTCAGTTTAAAAGGATATGCCCTCAATAATGATGGAGAGTCAATTTGCAGGAGAATCAAAGAATGGTCTGACAAATAGGGATAATCCACCCAGGACCTGATCCTTCCCTCGAACAAGGCTAGATCTTCAGAAATAAGGACCCAGTCTAGTCACTTAAAAATTGCCTCTAGTCTAGCACGACCATTGTGCCAAGTAGGGACTAAATCATTTGGAGGGAAGTCTACCAGTGCAGGAGCTTGAAACAAAGTGATGAAGTAACCATCCAAGGAGTCCTGTGAAGCCGAGTCACCCCACACTTCCCCCACATTTGTAGTTAGGTTCAAGTCCCCTGCTGCTATCAAATTTTTGTAGTCAAGTAGTCCTCGAGTTGCCACCTTGTCCCAAAATAATTTTCTATCAGTGCATGGACCATAAATATTGAGTAAGGAGATCTATTGGTTGTTCCATAGGAAGGTACCTGCCAGAAGGATGCCACCACAAAATAGGTAAGGATATAAATCAAACTTTGAAGGATCCCAGCTAACATTCAGTCCCCCAAATGTACCAATTGAGCTTACAATACATGTATGCCAGGTGGGATGGAACTTATTCAATAATGTTCCGACTTTTTGACCATCTACCAATGTTTCTTGTAGGAAGATAATGTCTAGAGAAGTCTTAGTGAGGAGTCTTCTAAATGAGGTGGATTTCAGTGTTCCCCCCACCCCTTTCATATTGAGGGAGAGAAAAATCATGGCTTGGCTCTCGCAAGGGATTTCATGCCTCTAAGCACCCCAATATCAGTGTCTGGTGAAAGAAAATCAACAGTAAGGGAAGTAGATGGACCCTCCTTTCGACAAACATTTCTGGTCTTTATCGGTGAGTGCTCGTAGACCAACCCCTTAGACCAGGTATATTATTTTCCTAATTCCAATCCTGTGTTTTTAGAACAACCCGAGTTCTCACCCGATGCCTTTGGTCAAAGAACAATTTTCCCCAGATAGGTAGGGAGGGGAATGGGAGATAGAGCTTCTTTATAGGTCAAAATCAATGTGTTCAGTACAACACCTAGGGTACTGTCCCCTAGCTCAGATTCACTAAAGCCTGAGATGTAGTAATCCTCCACATGATCAATGGACAAGGATCCAAGACTTGCGTTCTCCAAGGTTAAGGAGGGGGCATCAATATTAGAGGGAGGAGCCTGGAAAGTAGCAACCAAAGGATTGTTTGGAGCTCTAGGAAATACAGTTTCAGGTGAAAGGTTGGCATGTTTCCCTACTCGTGAGTGGCTATATGTAAAATAGATCGGGGTACCTGAAGTGTCCCGAGCCAAAGATATCTCCCCCAGCTATGTTTTCGAGGAGCCTAGAGCCAGAAAGTTGGAGCTATCAAATTGTTATTTTTCCTAGGCAGTCAACGAGAAAAAAATTGAAGGACATATGATTTTTATCTTACCAGTGAAAGAGTTCGAGGCAGTTGGGTCGACAACATCAAACAAATATGAGAAGGAGGCCTATGAGTTCACTCTTGGAGAGTCCATTCTGGATGAAAGTTCTAACATGGTGTCCTCCGACTGTTATTCCTCCATGAAACCCGAGTAGTGTTTCTTCAGGTGTCTAGTTTGTTTACAGAACATGCATCTGAATGGTATGCCAAGGTAATCCAATTTTTAGCAAGTGAGGTGTTTTCTCCATTCAATATCGATGGATTCCAATAGACCTTCATGTATATCGATCTCTACCAGAACCTTGGCCACCTTTTTGACCGATGCAACAGGTTCCTTCTTGTCCACATTGATGAACCATCCAAGTGTATTCCCAATAGCCTTAAGGTATTTCTCATTCCATAGGTGTAAAGCCAGACCAGGTAGGAGTACCTAGAAATGACACATGCGAAAATAATCCTGCGATGGATCAAAAATAATTCACCATCGTTTTAGCATTAAGTTGCCACTGTTTAGCATCCAAAACTGCTCTAGGATAAGAGTAGAGTCCTCAAGGGATTTGAGCTGGAAACAAATCCAACCTCTTGAGAGGAAATAAAAATCTAGTACATATCCCAACAGTGGCTGCCTAGATGTCTGCACTCTCTCTGCGAGGTATGTTCTATAAAATATGCATGTAGGATAGTCTACCCATGAGAGTACACACAACCATAGAAACCGAGTCTTCCAGACCGATATTTTCTCCAAGCACTAATATCTTTTTGGTATTCTTCAAGAACCATGGTCTAAGGGAAGATTTCCTTCCCCCAATAGTAAGAGCTCCTGTTGCCCATTTAAACCCTACAGCTCCTACAGGTTCTAGGGTCACCAAGGGAGTAGACTCCCCATGCAGAGCTGAAGGATCAGTAGGGAGTAAGTGCGGGATTGTAGTGAAAACTCTGAGAGGAGGTTTAGAGTTGTTTACCTAGGGGAAAAAATGTATGGGCTCCTGAGAATGCTTCCAAGGGGAGGGGAAACAAGACGATTCCTCAACAGAAAAGAGAGACCGGTGATGTGTGGAAGATTTCTTCTGGCTATTCGAAGGTTTTGCAGAGGAAAGAACAATGTCTGAGGGAGAAACCAAAGAAATATCCGGTAAGGTGGAAGAAAAGGAGGAGGATGGAATACATGGTACTCCATTCAATGATGAGTTATGTTTCGTGCGTCTGGTGAGCTCTTCTGCCGAGGTGAAGAAACTCAAACTATTCCAGAGTGCCTCGTCAATTGCACCCATAAGTGTGTTGACTTCAACCTCCATCAGTGCGTGTCTCGTGGAGGTGTGAGGTGATGCCACCTGAACTCCACTCAGGAGTAGTTCAGAGATAAAAGGAGGTCGAGTAAATACCGGTATGATACGAGAGATCATACTTCCCATAAATGATGTGAGAGGTAAGGTGTAGTAAAGACAAGGTCATATCATTGTAGGGGTAGTCTGAGGGAGAGGGCCACACTAAAATGGATAGGGTGTTAAGGCCACCGATAAAAGTGGGGAGGGAAAAAAACACCAATAACCGCTCAGGACACTAGAAGTTGCTTTAGAGGTGTAGGAATCAAATGTGTCAATGTGTAGGACCCTCTAAAATCGAGTTTTCCCAAGTTCTCCTTTGTTGTGGAGTTGCAAGAAGTGATATGGAACTTGAACACTCAATATTCCACATGTATATATACTTTGACATTTTATTGTAATGGAGTTCATTTGATTCATTTATACCATTGTTGTGATGATAATAGTGGACATAATTTTAAGTGTTTTTTTTTGTTAGTTTGTTCGTGACATGTGGGACTAACCTATGGCTAAGAAACCACGACTCAGGGGCATCTAAGCCATCAAAATCACCCGTGGATCGCACCCGGCCTGAGCCACACCAACCCTTAACATGAATAGATTTTTTGTCCCCGCAGGTTTCGAACCAGTGACTTTAACATCACAGAGTGCCTTAACAGTACACTCCATCACCGACTGTTCTACACCTCGAGGACAATTTTAAGTGTTTTTTATCATCATTGTAATAATGAATTATTTGAAGTTGATATTCAATTCATGGTTGTCAATAAAATCCATTTTCATTTTTGTTGTTGTGGTTGTGTTAATTTTATCAGGCACACGTCTGCAACAACAAAACCACAAATAACTTGAGAGTAGCATCGATTATTTGATGCTCAAGCTCATGCGCAACCAAAACCATCCATCATCCACATTTGTAACCTCTAACCATGGGAATCTTTGTACCTTAACATTGAGGTGCACAATCCTATCATGGGGTGCCAGGCATAATGTCCCTAAATATTAATCTCTTAAATTTGATGAGTTTAAATAACACGGAAATAAGATCTGAGACAATTATATTAGTTGAAAATGAATATATTAAAGCTCATATCCACATAATAATATTGGTGATACAACTTTGAGACAATTATATTTGTTGAAAATGAATATACCAAAGCTCATATCTAGATATGAGGGTGGGAGTGGGGGGGAATATTAGAGAAAACATATTATGTAATGTTTTCTCTAATATTTCCCCCCACCCCAATATGTTTTCTCTAATATTTCCCCCCATGCCCACCCTCATATGAGGGTGGTATTATGTTTTCTCTAATATTTCCCCCCAACCTCACCCTCATATGAGGGTGGTATAATGTTTTCTCTAATATTCCCCCACCACCACTCTCATATGAGGGTGGGGTGGGGATAAATATTAAAAGAAAACAAAGCTCATAT
>JASDQU010010852.1:25521-54101 GCA_032191745.1 Picea mariana | reverse complement strand
TGTATTATATAATATGTAGTTTATGTATATAAACTATGAAGGAGGGCAAAGAGGGTGATGCCCGATGTAGTTTATATTATATATAAACTATAGATACGATGATCGACCCCTTTGCCCTCCCCATCATATATGTAGTTTATATATAATATAAACTACATATTATATATATTATAAACTATATAGTTTATATTATATATAGGCTATGTATATTATATATAATATAAACTATATATAATATGTAGTTTATATTATATATAAATTATATATACCTTTGAAGAGGGCAAGGGGGCGATGTTGGGATCGCTTACTTTCTCATGATATATAATATAATATTATATATATAATATAATATTATATATATAATATAAACTATATAGTTTATATATAGTATAAACAATATATAATTTATATATAATATAAACTATATATAATATGTAGTTTATATTATATATAAATTATATATATCTTGGAAGAGGGTAAAGGGACAATGTCGGGATTGCTTGTTTTCTCATAATATATAATATAATATTATATATATAGTTTATATTATTATATAGTTAACATTTTTTTTTAATATATATATATATATTTTTTTTTTGGTAATTTTAAGTTTTTCTAAGTATAAAATAATTTATTTTTTAGATTTTTCACATATATATTATTTTTTTTGTTTTTTGATTTTTTAAAATGTTTTGTTTATAAATTTAGTTTTTTTTAGTTTTTCTTATTTTTTTAATATAAATTTACTTTAAATTTTTTTAATATAAACTACATATTTTATATTATATATAAACTATTTTTATTTTTTTTATTTTTTCATTTTTTTTTTAATATAAATTTACTTTAAAATTTTTTAATATAAACTTTTATATATATATATATATATATATATATATATATATTTTAATATAAATTATATAAACTATATATAGTTTTTAATTTTTTTTATATAAATTATATATAAATTACATATATAGTTTATATTATATATAAACTATATATAGATTTTAATTTTTTTTAATATATTTTTTGTTTTGTTTTTTTCAATTTTAAGTTTTTTTAATTATTTTTTTCAATTTTATATAAAATAATTTATTTTTTGGATTAAAATATATATTATTATTATTATTATTTAATCTTTTTAAAGTGTTTTTAGTCATAAATTTAGTTTTTTTAGTTGTTTAAGTTTTTCTTTATTTTTTTTAATATAAATTTACTTTAAAATTTTTTAATTTTCTTTTATTAATTTCAATTGTTTTATTTTTTTTAGTTTTTAATATATAAAAATAAAATAATTTTTTTTGGGTTAAATATTCAAAAATAGTGTTATTTAATTACAATTATTTTTTATTTATTGAAGTAAAGGTAAACAATTTGTTAAAAATGATGTTTTCCACTATATTTTAAAAGTATGGAACTATAAATTAATTAAGGAGACACAATTACATGAAAAATCTTAATTTAAAAAAAGTAAGTGGTAAAAAATATTTTTAAGAATGAAAGAAGTATGGAAAAATGACTAAAAACGCCATTGAAAAAAAAATAAATTGAAAATAAATGAAAATAAGCATTTAAAAAAAATATTGTGGAAATATTATGGATTAGAAAATTTAAAATATCAAAATACCACCTAAAAAGGGAGGGGGGTGCTACCGGTAGCACCATTTTTAAAAACGAGGTAAAAAATGTGACCCTAGAAAAAATGAGAACTCGAGAAAGTTCTCGTTAAGTTGGTGATATTGTTAAAGATAATATCATCAGGAAGGAAAATATTCTGGTCATAACCTAACACTGTGTAACACACCCGTACCCCTAAGTATCTTTTATAAGGGATGGGCTATTGTAATTATCGCTTTTCTTAGTCATTTCAATCCCCTCTGTGGAGCTTCATCGCCCCCTACTCATCATGAGCCTTCTAATGATGGTCGTTTCTTTCAAAATCAAGTCTTAGATTGAAAGTCACAGCCTCTCTAAATTTCCCTAGTCTTTGACATGTCTAACCGTTGACACGTGGCATCCATGTGACACCTCGACACATTCGTCGTCCGACATGATGACTACCTTGCACCTACGTGGTGCCTATGAAATTTTTCCATCAAATGATTCCACTCCATGCAGAACCATCAGAGCCATCACTCAGAATCTTTACTAGTACTCTTATGAATTACCTCTGACATATATGGTATCGAAGAATATTCTCCTTCAATGCCCTCTGTTTGGAGCTAGAACAATTCGTGCAGTTTCCTTACTCCAAGATCGGAGCATCGAGGAATATATCCTTCTCCTTAATAAACGGTCATGGGTTTAAACCACAATCTCCCAATAGACGGTTGAGATTGATTCAGAGCTTACGGTTCTCCCACTAGGTAGACTCCTCTCGATTCATCCACCTTTGGGTAAGTGACACTTGTCACTTTAACTCCCATCAACTGTCCTCCTAACAAGCCATGCCAGCCATGGGGTTAAACCTACGTTCTAACATCCTTCCATCGAGCTCACACTTCTAGGTCAATGGAAGATTTCTTTGAATCCATCAAGGTCGTACTTCGAAAATAGTCAACACTGAGCCAACTAGGCTCACGCTAAATCCATTCACCTAGAAAATTGTTGACACACGTCTTCACATTGATGCTCCTTGTCAGCTCTCATTTTCCCAATTTACTATTGGGGCCCGTAATGATCAATGATTTTCTCTAGTCTAACTTCGAGGTTATTTTCACGGTACATGAGATTTCCTCCTGAAGGTATCACTCCAATAGATTTGTTTTGGAGCCCTTCCCATGATGCTCGAGGGATCTCTCTGAAACAACAACTCTGACTAACTACCAATGAACGGTCATGATCTATTCAGATCAACGATGATGGTTCCTTTCCGACCAACACAAGGTTTATGGAGCCATAATTGTCCGTTCAAAGGAATTAGCCATTTTTCGAGTCTTACAAGACCTCAACTTATGAACTTCGAGGACTCAATATGATCTTGAAGTCTCTACAGACTTCCCAAATTAGGGTTTAGGCCTCACATGGGTTGCAGGCTCATCATACCGGGAACATATGGGGTATTGGAACAAGTAGTCATTTAGGTTCATTCATTTCTACGATTTAACCCAACATTTTTATTCATCACCATGTCGCTTACCTTACCGCATTTAGGTCATAGATTAAGCATACTAGAAATATCTTGGATTTAAACATTCATATCTATATTTATAAACACACAATCGTTCTATTCTTAAACATTCACATAAGCCATTCACATAAGTCAGTTTAATACATATGCATTACTTATTTGATAAATAAATGACCCAATCCAACTGACTAAGAGAGGATGCCTTTCCTCCCAACCTTAGGCTTCGTTGTAGAGTCACTTCCTACAACATGCCACCCCCGTGCCAAGCCATGATATGACCAGGGAAATTGACTCAACAGGGCTCCAAGTATATGACGATCCAAGAAGGTTACTCTCCTTCTCCATCTGACACAACATAAGTTTCCACTTCCTACTAAGTTTAGGGTCTCTATAGGTTTATCAGGTGGTTTCTCAACTAGATTTCCTCTGCACAAGGGAGTCCCCTCTCTTCTTGAAATTCCCTCAATGACCTCCCCTTAACAGTGTCGGTTTATGTCCAATAAGCACAAAGTTGTAGCCCACTATTGCTCTAGCTCAAGATATGGGTCCTCTCTATTTAGAGTGATCATCCTCAGCTTGGACAGGATTCTTATTTTCTTCAAGAAAGCTATCATTTTCTTTCTTAATAAACGCACCTGCCTTCTATGCTATTTTGCTCATTTTTCTTTGAGCTCTCTTCTTTTTTTCCTGTGTTCATATGTGTTTTTCCATATTTGTCTCTTTGTTCTCTCTTGCTTCCCGCAATGTCTTTTTCTCCATTCCTTGGGATCTTTATTGAATTCTGTAGATGTAATCTGTAGTCCACCCTTTCTCCATTTGAATGGGTAGTTTGTGGTACGTTCTATCAACCATTCAATCGGCCATTCTTTCTATGGATGGGCCAATTGTGGCTATCATTACCAACCAACCACCTTTCTGACCTTCTCTTTAATTTTCATGTGGTCTCTTCCATCAGTCTGGTGTGTTGAAGGTGAAATCATCATGCTTGAAAGMATATATAAASTTGTTGTGCAAGCTTCCTATTTTCTTCACTGATGCATCTTGTCTTTATTTCACTCAACCATCCCATCAGTCCTCTACTTCATCAATTTTCTCTGGTGTATCATGGCCAATACTTATCAAGATTATTCCCTCTCAGTGAGCAATTTGGTGTTTATATTAAATCAAAACACAATTACATGCTTCAAATTATTAACATATAAGGTTTGTGCATAATTACAGTATTGGGAGAAAACATGGTGTTACATCCCCCCCTCCCCCCCCTTAATAAAACATCGTCCCCGATGTTTAAAACACCATGCTTTTTACATCTATACAATAAAAAAAATGGGTATTCCAATCTCATGGCATCTTCCAGCTCCCATGTAGCTTCATCAACTCTAAAATGATTCCATTGCACCTTGACTTGTATGATGGCCTGGTTCTGGAGCATTGTTTCTTTCTTGTCTAGGATGCATTTGGGTTTTGGATGGAATTCTCCTTTCGTTTCCACCTGTATTACAATCCAATCAATAATGTGATTAGAGTGATGCACATGTTTTTTTAACAAAGACACATGGAATACATTATGTGCTCTAATAATGGGTGGTAAAGCAAGTGTGTATGCTATTGTTCCTATTCTTTCTAGAATTTCAAATGGTCTACAGTATCAAGGAGCCAACTTAGCACACATTCCCATTTTTAGGGAACTTTTCTTGGGTTTCACCTAGAGATATACATGGTCTCCTATTTTGAACTCTCTGGGGGTTCTCTTACTATCAGCATAGCTCTTCTATCTATCTTGGGCAATTTTCAGATTCTTCCTTATTTGAACCATGGCTTGCTCCATTTCTTCAGTAATTTAGGTCCAAGTGTAACTTTGTCCACTGGACTATCCCAACTAATTGGAATTCTACACTTCTTGCCATACATAGCTTCAAATGGGCTCATCTTCAATGATTCTTGATAACCATTGTTGTATGCAAATTCTACCAAAGGAAGATATTCTTCTCACTGCTTGGGTTTATGCATAACATGCATTCGTAGCATATCCTCTAGCACTATGTTCACCCTTTTGGTCTGAAAATTAGTTTGAGGATGGTAGGACATACTAAATTCAAATTGCGTCTCTAAACCCACAAACAAGCTTCACCAAAAATTTGAGATCTCTGTTTGAAATTATGGTTTTGGGAAAACCGTGCAACTTGAATATCTATTTCACGAAAACATTGGCAATGTTTATGACTTTAAAGGTAGAATTTATGGGAATAAAATGAGCTTCCTTGCTCAGTTTATCCACCAAAACCATGATTGTGTCATGATTTTTTACTATCTTCGGCAAACCTGTGATGAAATCCATGGAAATCACTTCCCATTTCCACTCTAGTATATGTATGGGTTGCAATAGTCCTGCAGGGTGTCGATGCTCAACCTTCACCTATTGGCACTCTAAGTACTTCAAGATATATTGAGAAATGTATTGCTTCATCTTAGGCCAATAATAAAGTTGCCTAACTGTTGTCACCATTTTTTGATAACCGGGATGACCAATGTAAGGCCTCCTATGGAACTCATCCATAATCAATTGTTGCAGGTCTACTAAATCAGGAAAGTATAGCCTCTAGTTGTATTTTAATAGGTTATCAACTTTTAATTGATATTGTTCATACCTCTTTTCCTTAGGTTCCACTACAACTTTTCCCTCACTAGGTTGAAGAACTCGTATTTCGACAAGAGGGTCTTAATTCTCTGTTGAATGTTGGACTCACCTCCACTTGTTGTTGCTAGGTGTATTGCCTGAACACTTCGGCTGAGCGCGTCAACTACTTTGTTCTCTTTTCCTTTTATGTGCTTGATTTCGAAGTCAAACTCACTGATTGATTCCATCCACCTGGAATGTATAGCATTCAACTTTGGCTGGTTGAACAAATACTTTTGACCACAATGGTCAGTCACGAGGATAGATCTCCTCTCGAGCAGGTAATGTCTCCATATCTTCAATGCATGTAAAATTGCAACAAGTTCTAAGTCATGGGTAGCATACCTCTTCTCATGTTCATTCAAATTTCATGATTCATAACAAACCACTTGTCCTTCTTGCATGAGGATTCTTTCGAGTACCTCCTTGCAAGCATATGTGCAAACCAATAAATCCTTTTCTGGGTCCGCGATCCTTAAAACATGGGCGTTGGTCAACCTTTGCTTTAATTGTCGAAAACTATCTTCACATTCTGGTGACCACACAAATCTCTTTCCCTTCCTTTGTAGTGATGTAATAGGATTCTCGATCTTGGAGAATCCCTTGATAAGCCTTCTATAATATCCATCCAATCCCATGAAGGATCTCACTTCCGTCACATTTCTAGGAGATGGCCAATCCATGATTGCTTTGATCTTTGCAGGGCCTACTGTGACTCCTTCGACTGAGATTACATAGCCTAGATATTGGATTTCCCTTTTAAATAAATTTCACTTGATGAATTTTTCATATAGATGCTCCCTTAACACCTATAACACCATTCTGAGATGTTCTCCATGCTCCTCTCGATTCTTGGAATACACAAAAATGTCATAAAAAAACACTAATACGAACTTGTCTAAGTACTTGTTGAGCACACTATTCATTAAAAACATGAACATAGTTGGTGCATTTGTAAGTCCAAATGACACCACAAAAAACTTGTAGTGTCTATACCTTGTCCTAAAGGTTGTCTTGTGGATTTTTTTGTCCTTAATCCTAACTTGATGATATATCGATCTCAAATCTATTTCCGAGAAAACTGTAGCCCCTCTAAGCTGATTAAATAGATCATCTATTCTAGGAAAAGGGTACTAGTTCTTGATGGTCATCTTGTTCAGTTGTCAATAATTGATACATAACCTTAAGGTTCCATCCTTCTTATTTACAAAAATGGATGGTGCTCCCCAAGTGGATACACTCGGTCTGATGTAACCTTTATCCATCATTTCTTTCAACTACATCTTCATCTCCACCAACTCTAGCACATTCATCCTGTAAGGCACTCTCAATGCCGGCACCACTCCCGGTATGAGATCAATTGAAAATTCAAGGTCTCTTTTCAAAGGTAATGCCAACACATCTTTCGAAAACACATCCCTGAACTCCCATAACACAGGATGGTTTTCAACCTTCAACTCACCACTTTCTGTTGAATTTAGTACTTATATAACATACAAAGGAAAGCCTCTTCTGCTATACTTCTTGAGTTGTAACGCAGATATTTGTCTCACAAAGACTGGATTTTGAATGCCTCAAAAAATTCTCGTAATTCCTTCCTCATCTTTGCATTCTAAAGTTTTCTCATAGAATTTCAATTTTACCTTATGGGAGGCTAACTAATCCATTCCCAATAATACATCATAAGAGCCAAGGGGTAGAACATTCAGATCCACGTGGGTTTGAAATTCCTCAGCTGAATTGGACAAGCTTCAACAACCTTCACCACTTTCCTCTTTGTTCCAGTGGCCAACTGGACTAACCACGCCTTGGTGTGTTTCTTTCTATGCAATGAACATGCCTCAACTATTCAAAGTGAAACATAACTAAGATTAGATCCTAGGTTAATTAAAATAGAGATTCATTGTCTAGTGATGATACCTTCCAATTCCACCACAAAAGCTTGCTGGTCTGCTTGCCAATCTTCCACTGCCACGCAGATTCTCAGTATGATCCTGGCTAGTTCATTGACTGTAGTATCCCCCTATACATTATACAATATTTTACTATCATGTTTTCTGTGGGGAAAATCCCTCAATAGATGTGGGTCTCCACATCCCCAACATTGCAAAGGTACTTTCTTGGTTTCCTATGTTCTTTCCTTTGCCTGCTCCACTGGATTATTCCTACTTTGGGACATAAAATTTTGTTGATGCACACTCTTGCTTGGCTGATTGGATTTTGCATCCTTCTCATAATTCCTGTGAGGAAAAGGCTTGAATCCTTTCTTCTAGAATCCACTCTTGTACCTTATTTTCTAGTCCTTAGGAGACTCATGCTTGTGCTTAGACTCATCATAAAAAAATTTATCCTTCTGAATGGTGTCTTCGAGTGTCTTGGGTTTGTTGAATTCAATTTGATCTTGCTATGATTGTGGCAACCCATTGAGAAAATGATGTATCCTTTCCTTCTCATCCTTAAGGTAGGGAAAATACCTCAACAGTTCCATAAACCATTTTTCATATGTCTCCAAGGTAAGTTGCCCCATCTTAAGCTCATAAAATTCCTTTATATTATCATCATAATACTCTTCAGATAGGTAAGCCTTACGAAAGTATCTCTCAAATTGCTTCCAGATCAACTTGCTTTCCCTTATCCTTTTTATTTCCTTGAGGTCTTCACACCAAATGGAAGCCCCACCATTAAGGTTAAACACTACATTCCTTTCCTTGGTATTTTCTAAGTAGTTATGTACTTGGAAATAGTTTTTCAAGTTGAATATCCATGCTTCGGCCTCCTTTCCTTTATTTATCTCACCATAAAAGGTGGGTGTCCTAGCCTTTTTGAATTATTCAATTAGAAAACTCTGAGGTTTCTTCCTCTTTCTCTTTTGGGAAATACTGGATTTCATGCCACTACTGGACTTTCATGTTAGATTAGTATTTTTACCAGAGGAGTCTGTGGAATTGTCTCCACTTGATCCACTTTTCTTAGTGCCTTGATGCTTTCTTTTTGAAGAAATCCTTCCCACGTTGCTTTGAGATACTTCACACTTTTTGGCATTCGAAGGGGTTTTCAACCTCTCTGATTGTTGTAGCTAGAAATTGATAGGAACTTGTTGCACATGCTTTTGAATTTTCGACAGGCTCTACAATAGAATTGCATTCAATTATGCATGTTCACCTCTCATTATACAGCTTTCTCACTGTGGCCATCAAATATGGAGGGGTCTCCCTATCCCTCCAGTTGTCAGATTATTAATCTCTGAGGTGCATGAGATCATCCATACTGTGTTGTACCATTCACTTCCATGAGTCCTTTAAATTAATCCTACATGTTGAAATAACAATCATTGTTATCATTTCATGTGAATATTCCAACTTAGGCATTTCAGGCAACATAAATTCTCCCCCCCCCCCTTTTTTTGTAAACAACATTTTGTGGTTTTAGTGAGACATTCAAGCCTAAGGTTTGAACACCTCTCAGATACCACTCTATAACACACTTGACCCACTAAGTATCTTGTATAAGGGATGGGGTATTGTAATTATTGTTTTTCTTAGTCATTTCAGTCCCCTCCATGGAGCTTCATCACCTCTTGCTCATCATGAGCCTTCCAACGATGGTCGTTTCTTTTGAAACCGAGTCTTAGATAGAAAGGCATGGCCTTTCTAAAGTTCCCTGGTCTTTGACCTATCTTACCATTAACATGTGGCATCCTTGTGACACCTTGACACATTCGTCATTCGACATGATGACTATATTGCACTTACATGGGGCCTGTCAAATTATACCATCAAATGAGTCCTCTTCACGCAGAACCATCAAAGCCATCATTCAGACTCTTTACTAGTAATACTATGACTTACCTTCGACATATATGGTATCGAAGAATATTCCCCTTCGATACCATCCGTTCAGAGCTAGAAACATTCATGTAGTTTCCTTTTATGAGACCGGAGTAGTGAGGAATATACCCTTCTCCATAATAAACGGTCGTGGGCGTAAACCACAATATCCCAATACTCGGTTGAGATTGATTAAGATCTTATGGTTCTCTCACCAGGTAGACACCTCTCGACTCATCCACCTTTGGGTAAGTGACACTTTTCACTTTAACTCCCATCGACTGTCTTGCTGAAAATTCATGTCAGCCATGGGGTTAAACCTTCATTTTGACATCCTTCCATCAGACTCACACTTCTAGGTCATCGAAAAATTTCTCTGAATCCATCAAGGTCGTACTCCAAAAATAGTCAACGTTGAGCTAGCTAGGCTTGCGTTAAATCCATTCACCTAGACAATTGTTGACACGTGTCTTCACATTGACACTCCCCGTCATCTCTTATTTTTCTGATTTACTAGGGGCCTGTAATGATCAATGGTTTTCACTAGTATAACTTCAGGAGTCTTTTCATCGGGGTTATTTTCACAGTACATGAGATTTCCTCCCAAAGGTCTCACTCCAATAGGTTTGTTTCAGAGCCCTTCCCATGAATCTCAAGGGATCTCTCCAACATGATGACTCAGACTAACTATAGGTGAATGGTCATGATCTATTCAGATCAACGATCGTGGTTCCTTGTCGACCAACACAAGGTTTATGGAGTCATAACTGTCCATTCAAAGGAATTATCCATTTTCTGAGTCTTACAATACCTTGACTTGTGAACTTCAAGGACTCAATATGATCCTGAAGTCTCTACAGACTGCGCGACTTAGGGTTTAGGCATCGCATGGGTTGCAGGCTCATCACGCCAAGAACATATGGGGTATTGGAACAAGTAGCTGTTTGGGTTCTTTCATTTCTACAACTTAACCAAACATTTTTATTCATCACCATGTCACTTACGTTACCGCATTCAGGTTGTATATTAAGCATACAAGCAATATCTTGGATTTAAACATTCATATCTATACATATAAACACACAACCGTTCTATTCTTAAGCATTCACATAAATTAGTTTAATATAGATGAATTACTTATCTGATAAAGAAATGACCCAATCGAACTGAACGAGAGAGGACCCCTTTCCTCCCAACCTTAGGCCTCATTGTAGAGTCACTTCTTACAACATGCCACCCCCGTGCCAAGCCATGATACGACCAAGAAAATTGACTCAGTAGAGCTCCAAGTATACGATGATCCAAGAAGGTTACGCTCCTTCTCCCTCTGACACAACATAAGTTTCCACTTTCTACTGATCTTAGGGTCTTTACAAGTTTATTAGGAGGTTTCTCAATTGGATTTCCTCTGCACAAGGGAGTCCCTTCTCTACTTAACCGTCCCTCAATGACCTCCCCTTAACAATGTTGGTTTATTTCTAGTAAGCACCAAGCTGCAGCCCACTATTTCTCTAGTTTAGGATCTGGGTCCTCTTTGTTCAGAGTGATCATCCTCATCTTGGAAAAGATTCCTATTTTCTTCAAGAAAGCTATCATTTTCTTTCTTAATCAATGCACCTACCTTCTACGCTATGTTGCTCATTTTTCTCTGAGCTCTCTTCTTTTCTTCCTGCATTGATATGTGTTTTTCTATCTCCATATCTCCATTCTCTCTTTCTTCCCGTATTGCCTTTTTTTCCATTCCTTGGGCTCTCTGTTGAATTCTACAGACGTAACCTACAATCCACCCTTTCTCCATCTGAAGGGGCGGTTTGTGGTACATTCCGTCAACCATTCAATTGTATATTCTTTCTATGGATGGGCCAATTGTGTCTGTCATTACCAACCAACCACCTTTATGACGTTCTATTTAATGTTCACCTGGTCTCTTCCATCATTCTAGTGTGTTGGAGGTAAAATCATCATGCTTGTAAGCATAGATAAGCTTGTTGTGCAAGCTTCCTATTTTCTTCACTGATGCATCTTGTCTTCATTTCACTCAACCATTCCATCAATTCTCTAATTCATCAATTTCCTCTGGTGTATCATGGCCAATATTATCAAGGATGTTCCCTCTCAATCAATAGTTTGGTGTTTATATTAAATAAAAACACAATTACATGCCTCATATTATTAACATATAAGGTTTGTTCATAATTACAATCTTGGGACAAAAATGGGTGTTACACACAACATCAATGCCTATCCTCACTTGTGATCCATTACCTACATTCCATTCCAAGTGTCTCCCTATAAATGGAAAATCCAATGAGAGTGCCTTCCACTAATTAGAAGCATTTTCAATATTCTTCCTTCTAGATCTAATCTAGTTAATGATAGACTGTGGAATGATGTACTTATGGATTATTATCCTTCCCCATAAACTATCTTTTTTCATTCAGTTTCCATAATGAATTCATTGCAAGGGAGAGACCAATTGTATGTATGTCCTTTAGTCTTAAACCCCCTAATATATTTGGAATAGTAATCATTTTCTAGTTGGCTAAGTTGGATCCCTTATATTTACTACAACCCTTCCACAAGTAGTTTGCACAACATTTTTTTTATTTTATCTAGAATACCTTTTTTTATGTATGCTAGGTTATGCCAAAAAAATGGAATGTCTTCAAGAACAAAATTGATAATAAAAATCCCCCCACCCACCTAGAAATCCATCGATTACAAAAGAAATGAATCCTTTGTTTTATCACTGAGAGAAACTACCCCCAATCCTCCATTTTATGGTTATTAGGTTTTAGTATAAATCCAAGGTACTTCATACCATCTTCAAAATTCATCTGTTGAAAAAAGAAAACCGTAGGAATGTTATCCCTTAGATCAACACCCATGGCAAAAGGGTAAATAGTTGATTTCCCCAGAATGAATTCCATATCAGTAGCAACGAGTAAAGTACCAAAATGTCTTTGAGAATTTGGTTCTCCCTTATAGATCCAAAAAACAAAGAGAGGGACATCAACAATAAAAATAAGATGGGTTAGAGTAATCCCTCTTCCAACCCGAACTCCTTGAATATTTTTGTGGATTTCAGTTTCACGTATTTCCCTACTAAGACCTTCAACAACTAGTAAAAATAGATAGGGTGACATAGGAAAATCTTGATAAATACCTCTATATAATATAAAGAAAGGTGAGGCTAAGCCATTGATTATCAAAAAAAAGAAAGTAGAAGACACACACCCCATAATCCACTTCACCAAAGGAAAAGAAAAATAAAATGTAACAACAATCTGAGATAGATCTAAGAGACCCTATCATAGGATTTTGACAAATATAATTTAATTATAGAAGTAGGATTATGCATTTTTTTGATAGAATGTAATCCCTCATAGGTAGAACCAATATCCTCATGAATCAACCTTCTTCAAGAAACCCAAATTTCTCAATGAAGATATACCTTGATAAGAAGGGCTCAAGTCTTTGCACAATAAGTTTTTTCATAATCTTGTACACACAATTACACAAAGAGACCAGATGAAATCCATCAATATATTTAGGGTGGTCTTTCTTAAGAATGAGAGAAATAAATGTTGAGTTGATGGATTTTGGAACCCTTCTTCTTGTTCTTACCTCTTCCACAACTCTTAGCAAATCATCTCCAAGAAGGTAAAAAATTCCAAGTAAAACGTAATAGGCCAACCATTAGGACCTGAACTTTTATCTTTTTGGAAAGTATGAAGGAACTTTAATAGTTCTTCGTTGTTGGCATCCTAGTAGAGTTCCTCGTTATCCTTAGGTTCCAACATCCTATGTGTAATACCCCAGGCCAAGCCCCGTGAAATGTACTGATGTTTGTAGGCTGGTGAGTCGAATGTTGATAAGATGGTAGGCTTATATGTTATAGGCTGAAGATCTTGGATGCTAAGGCCAATAAGCCTGATTTTTGTATATGTAATTATGAATATCATTAGTAAAATTATCCATCGTTGCGTGTAGACCGACCACAAAGAAAGAGTGATGGGGGATGAAGATTCACTAGGTAGGGAAAGGGATGGGACTGAGAAGATAGGAAAGAGGGGCTAAGCTAGAGGGATTAACCCAAGGGAATATTATAATATATTCCTGAAAAATGAAAATATTAAAGTGGGGAAAAATAAACCCATTTATCCTAAGTTCCCAGGAAAAGGAAACAAATGATAAATAGAGTGCATGCAGCTCCAGGAAGACATGTGTCGACCAGGGTGCATGCAGTTAAATATGGAGAGTCAGCTCATTAGGGGGATTTGCTCCCCATTCTTCCATCTTTCGCCTAACTTTCCTGGCCTCCGTCATGGACCTCTACATCTTGGATGCACCTCTGAAACCAGTAACTCGAGAAGTCGACCTGTGTTTCATGTGAAGCCCAACATATCTGTACTTGCCAAAATCCTATTGTGCCTTACTGAATTGTGGTTGTTTCCATCCCCTGAGCTATATTGAACCTTTGTTCTTATCCTCACCTTGCTGGAACTGAGTTGAAGGTGGTTGAAGAAGCGAGTTTTCAAGCTCATGGTTGAAGAAACAAGTTTTCAGGCCCGTGGTTGAAGAGATAGGTTGTCACACCTGTTAGTATCTCTCTCCAAGTGAGAGAGTTTGTTGGGAAGTGATTTTCTCCTAGAGAGAGTCTAGCACCAGCTACAGAGCTCTGAGAATTCCTGATCCAACTTGTTTTCGAGACCATGAAAGGGAAGTGGAGCAACTGATGGAATATGGAACAATGAAAGTGCATATTCCCGGGGTGGAACAAGCATGTGGGGAATGAGACTCTGTGAGTAGTGGGCGTAAGAAGGCTCTTGGAGAGAATCCTTCCAATTGCACTATGCAGTCTCCTATAACCTCATCCTAGTCTAGGATTCCCTTGCCCTGGGTGGAGCTTAGTCCCAGCTCGGGGGTGACCCACTGCTGAGCGTGATGATCAACGTGGTCTAAGGCTGGGAGGTTCATGGAAGGTCTGCACGTAGTTGGTGGCTCTCAATTAAAATATAAGTATTCATTCCCCTGTTCATTCACATGCTATGTATTTATATATGTTGTTACATATGTGGTTTTGTCTAGATTACTGCATGTATGATTTTATGGTTAATTCTACATTAATTTGTGTATGGTTAGAATATGTTGTGTGTGTGCTTATAGAGACAGAATGTTTAGTATTATTTCTACATGAATAAGTGGCATGAACAAAGTACTATAACTGTTAAGCTAAGAAATACGTCTACAGTGATGTTGCCCCGTCTTGGTGGCTGGGAACGTTACAAGATGGTATTAGAGACATGGTTTCAACACTGATCCTAGATGGGCCATGTTAATGAAAGCTAAAGCAAAAGTTTCAGGAAAAAATTGTTGTCGAATTGGAAAAAATTGAAGTTCAGAGCCCAGTTTTCAACATTGAGCCTGAATTCGATCGTATACATGGTTATGGAATCGAAATCTCAGAGAAACTTGTTGTTGAGAAGGACAAAAATTTGAATTTTAGAACATTCCAGAGTCCCAAGAGAACACTTGGACTGTGTTCGAAAACACAGGAGGTGTAGCAAGTTAAGAAATTGTCGTAGAGAAAGAAAGCCCCAACTTTCATGGTGTTGGACTGTAAGATCTGTTCGGAATAAGGAGAATCCTTCACAACCAATAAATTGAAGGATGATGCAGGAGGGTTAACCTGGAAGCCCTTCGAACTTTGTGACTTCGATGAAGTTATGTGTTAAGAAGAAAGAGAAGGGTCGAAGCTCGAAACTCCGAAGTCTCGGAGGATATCTACACCGTAGATCCAAGGAGAAACCTTATCTTTAAATCAAGCCAAGAGAAAAAGGTAGGACACATGGTGAAGAGCGGATCAGAGTCGTCAGATCTATGTGCAAGTGGTTGTGAGCTGTAGATCTCACGGAACATTGTAACTTCAGAGTTTGACGGTTGGGAGAAGTGTGGTGTGTTGGTGCACAAATCTCCGAAGCCCAAAGTCTTGAAGCAAAAGAGCAGAAGTGGCATGGTAGGATGACATCTCCAATGGTGATGTGGACCTTCCTAGACATGCCATGTGCCACCACCTTAGTTGGTGACATATGTGGTATGTGGATCCAAATGGTAAGGAAGTTCGAGAGTCCGACATTCAAAAGAATTGGAGTGTGTACGTGTAGAATCTTTCGAAGTCCCAGAGTTCCAAAGCCCCAGAACCCCGAAGTGACGTGGTTTTCTGATGTCACTCGAAATGATGTGGACACAAGGGATGTGTGCCACGTGTCAGAGAGTTAAGAACCATTGTAAGATTGAAATGCAGACATTATCGCCCGCCTGATTGGACCACATGTCGGCTTCATGTGTCCTACCATGTAGCACTCCTAGAGGTGGCACAAGGTAGTTAAGCATGACGAAAGAGTTAGATGGATCGGGCCCGCATTAAATTTGGTCATGATCTATCAAGATCAAGGGCCGAGAGGCATTACAGAGNCAAGTGTCAGCATGAGGACAATTGTGGAACGATCAACGGGTTACTCCAAAAACACTGACCCATGTCCCCGCGATTTTAAAAGTATGAATTTTGATGTGAATTTTCGGTATCTTAGTTCAAGTACGGAAACCGTGGGCCCTAGTGGATGCATGGCGCCAATTGTGAAGTCCAAAGACTTGACACTCTGAAAGAATGGTTCATAAGGGAACGAAAGGAAGAACTTTCCGAAGTTTTGTAACGTTGAGGTGACACGACGTAATGACGTCACCAAAGGTGACATGGAATTGTTTGGAGATTAACGGTTCGGGGGTGTTGGGAGTGTGCATATGTGAAATTCTCCGAAGTCTCGAAGCTTTGAAGCTTCGAAGTCCTAGAGCTCAGATGCCTGAAGTTCCATAGTGGGTGCTAGTCATTGGATGATGGGTAGTCGTGAACTGTTGATCCACCCTACTTCGTGAGTTTGCCAATCTGGCACTCCAAGATATTTGTTGTGATGTGATTTTCAAACCTATGAAGCCGGAGCCCAAAGTTTCAAGGATCTAGATAAGTGCCCAAATCATAAGCATTGGGCCACAGTCATGGTCACATGGGAACCAAGGGCTGAAGAAAATGGGCTAGCGCCCAATTGTTTTTGCCATAACAGAACTAGGCTTAGAGAAGGAAGCCGCGGGGTTATTGACCAACCAAGACCTGCAGAAAATGGAATTTGATATTGTTTTTGTTGAATCATATTGGTTTATTCTGGAAAATTATTAAAGTCTGATAGCCTGACAAAAATCAGTTGACTACACATTTTTCATAACTAACCATTGGTATAACCGAACCGAATTGTTACATGGTGTAGAGAAATGGAGGGGCCACAAAATTCCTTCAGTTCGGAGAATGAAGCTAGAGGAATGGATGTCCATTTAGAAGTTGAAGGATTGTACTCCAATGGGCATGGAGAAGAAATAGATAATGGGGGGAAACATGATGAAAATCATTGAAAGATTGCAGAAAGATGTCTAGAATCACCAAGCAGATAACATAAAGCTCATGAAAGTTAGGGAACAACAGGGAGAATTCAACATAAAGTTGATACAGAGCTTGGAAAGGATAGAAAATAAATTAGATAAGGAGAGTGACTCCAGTAAATCAGGAAGTCCCAGGTTTCCTGATAAGAAGAGGAAATCAAGGAGTGTTGGTAGACACCATCATCACTCCTAAGGATACTCCAAGAGGAGGGCACATAGTAGTTCAAGCCCATCTCCTAATAGAAATCATAGGAGATTTGGAGTGGATGAACTAAAGGGTGAAATGAACAATATTAAACCTTGTACGTTTGATGGAGAGAACCAGAAGGAGGAAGATGTTGAGACATGGATTCTTGGCATGAGGAAATATTTCCAACTACATAATTACTTCTCTCATGCAGAAGGAAGAATTGCAATGTATCAACTGAAAGGAAAGGCATCCATGTGGTGGGATCTGTTAGAACCCTATATAATAGGGAATCAGTATTCTGAATAATACCTATCTATTTCGGGCATTATATTTTTGCTCATGACGCATGGTGAAGGCGACAGAAAGCACTCGACTCTGACCAAGCATAAGCCAAGAACCTGCACACGAACTTCGAAGCATGTTAGAATTCCGGTGCATTTCAGTAAAAAATTATAAATTGGTTTGAATGGAAATTTTTTATTCTTGTGGTTTATTAGTCCAATTTGGTCTTTTGAGCCAAAATTGGCCCCTCGGCCTTTATGCAGAGTTTTTGTCTTGTTTATTAAAATATGAATATTTTGACAAATATTTTTCCAAAAGGTTATATTGGCCTAGGGCCAACCTCCGAATACTCAACACCGAAGATAAGCACCATTTCATAAACCAATAGCAAGCACACAAGCCAACACTCGGGCGCAAGGGGCCAAGCACAAGTGGATAGCCTTGGGCTCCCATCATTGATTATGTATTGTAGTCGTGTGTTTTTTTAAACTTTGAAGAATTCTCTTCCTTCACCGATTTGGGACTAATCTCCTAGATAGAAAATATAAAATGCACCAAGTTCAACCTCATGCCAGGTGCCAAAACTGATGTGCGGGTGTCTAACATATTAACCAGGTGTCAAGGGCGGCTTCTACGGTCAGATATTCAGCCCTGATAACTTTATGTTCGGCCATGTATCTCCTATCCTGAGCCATTTAAACGCACATCGCATGATTTCAAACGTTTATGTGTCTAACTTCCAGTTCGCTAGGGTTTATTCTCGTGCATGGAGGATGATGTTATGGTGGCCCATTTCACCAGGAAGTCCCCCAAAAGACCAGATAATCCAATCTAGTCAATGAGATAGAGTATACAAGCCAACAAGCTGTACTTCATAGGATTCAAACGGTGAAAGTTTTTCCTTACTGGGGCATGTGGTAGATTGTGATTAGTTCTAGTGGAGATCCAAGACAGTGGAATGACAATGTATGGTCATTATGTAAACATAAAAAAGCGTCAGCTGAAAGAGCGCTTATCTTGCCCCCTCTGCTGCAAGCTCTTGAGGGAAGCTACAACAATATGCGAGTGTCTTCATACATTTTGTAAGGAATACATTTATCAGAAGCTTCTCGATGAGGAGACATACTATTGCCCTGTATGTGATGTATATCTTGGCTGCGTGCCTGTGGAGAAGCTCAGGCTGGGTAACAACTTACAAGATGCCAGGACCAAAATATTTCCTTTAAAAAGGAGAAAGATGAAAGCACCCGAGAATGTCCCACTTATTTCTGCACCTGCTCGGAGGAAGGAATGGTCATTATCCTCATTAGTAATTAATACTCCTCCAGTTTCATCACAAGTTAGTCTATCAAACCGAACAAAAGCTGTGGCAAGAAAAGATGCTGCATCAAGGGGTATTGTCAGTAAGATAAATAGTGGAAGAGATGTGGATATTACACATGATTAATCTGAACGGCTTGACTCACTGGAACATTCAAGGAGACAGCGTAATTCAGGTGGTGAACCATTGAACCAGATGGCTGATGATGATATACAAAATATGGCTACTCAAGACGTTTCTCGACAACGAACAGGCAAAGCTACAATTTGGGAACCACTGGCATGTCTTGCAGAGGCAACAAATAGGACTGAGACATCTCAATTACCTATGCTAGGCTTAGCTGCAGTTAAAATAGAACATACTGATAAGCATCGAAGTGTAAAGCATGGAAGTGGCATGAAGAGGAGGGGTTCCAGTTCAATCAATTCGGCCAGAAAGAAAGAGTCAGGCAAGTTTCATCCTGGGCCTAATTCAAAGGTACCACGGAAATTGCATATGACAGGTCCAGAGAGAGTATCTGTATCCAGGAAACAGAGAGCTGTGGCTGGATCTCTGGAAAACGGTTCCTCTATGAAATATTAAAGAAGAAGTAATCTTGTTTGGTTTGCCCTATTAGCCTCGTAAAATCAAGCTGGAGACAATGCTCTTCCACAAATTTCAAAATGTTATCTTAGAATCAAATATGGAAATGTATTGGTCTCATATGTCAAGAAATATCTTGTAAAGAAGCTCGAGCTTAAGAATGAATTTGAGGTTGAAATAACTTGTTGTGGGCAACCTATTGTTCCAAGCTTATCCTTGTACAGTCTTGTGGAGTTTTGGATACAATATGCTGCTTCATCAGACCGATTGTCCTCTATGAAGGACGTGGATCCTGAGAGGGCTGTGTCTAAATTCAGTTCAGGTGCTTCGTAACAGTAGTGAGATGGAGAATGTTGATACAGGAACATCAAACAAGGAAAATGGTAGTTTCTTTAGTGATTTTGCTCAAAATATAGAGCAAAGTAATAGAAAACCTCCTGTACAATCAGAAAGCTTGGATGACATTTTTGGTTCTCTATCCATCAATCCATCTCTATCAGAGAGTTATCAGCAGACTGTGAATTCAGGGAATGCTACTTCTAATGATCCAGGAACGGGACTTCTTTAAGACAGTGGGGGCATTTTCTTTTGGAAAATAAAGATGCAATTGTTAATTGCTCTGAATCACCACAAACATCATTGAGAGAGAAGGCAAACAAGGTTTTGGGTTTTCTTGGAGGTAGCACAACAGTTAATGATAAAACCACAGTGACAGAAAAACTGAATGACAAAACCACAGCAAGCCTGTTTCCGTTGAGATGCCAGACTTGATAGATACTAGCGAAATGGACTTTCTTGGAGATGAAGCTGCCAGACAAGACCCAAATTCCGCCAGAATGAATGAATCAGATCCACGATTCGAGGCAGCAGTTGAGGAAGATTAAGGAGAAGATGGCAGCTCGACCAGGGGAAATTTAAATTCTCTAGAAAAATGGCAAAGTCTTCTTTCTTTTCAGGCAGAGGTTTAAACACAATTTCCCCTAGTTGGAAGAGAATTCGTGACAACAAGAAGAAAAAAATGACAGATGGCCCAGATTTTATGGAAAATATCCCCCAACAACTCAACATTCATTTCCAGCAGTTCCAGAATTCGAGAGACCCATCAAACTTTCTCAAATAAGTTGTTATTTACATTTTCGATTTGGTTTATGGGAGACCATCTACGACAGGTGTCGAGAGCATTGTAAATGTTATCTATTTTTAGAAAACAAAGATAGAGGGCAAGTCTTGGCAAGGCTGAGGGATTTTTGTATATATGTAGAGGTAATAGATGAAAGTGGGGTTCGGGTTGAGTAGGGGAGGGTTAGACCTGTATAAAGTTTCCCTTTGGCTCGACCTGTGTGAGGGGGTTCGAACTGAATTTTTTAATTTTCTTTGCTGGACTGGGGTCCTGGATTTTTCAGAAGTATTTCTGTAATCTTTAGATGAATGATCAATAATAGACATGTTGTTTACAGGATTCTTGTGCGGAGGTGTTGGTGGTGTTTCTTGTCTCTGTCAAGTATTTTCCTGTTATCTTTTCACTTGTTTCAATTCTTATTATCAGAAGATAGTAACAAAGAAGAATTTATTAGCAAATACTCTGCATCTGTTCTTTTGACAATCTTTATGTTACTCATCTAAAAATCTCAGTTAAGGAATTCTTAGCTACTCCTTTGATTGGATTTTTCCTCCTCTAGTTCTTCCTCAAATCGACACCATCAAAACTCAATTCGATCCAACACTTCCACTACCTTTCCCTGTGTAAAAGCTTTGTCTAGAGCTGAGAGTGAATCACATATTTTAGCACAGACTCCATTTTCCCAATGGCCCTCCTTTCTGTCCCAAACAACCATTTAAAAACCCCCACTCCATATTTTCATTACTTTCATAGCTAGCCTAAAATCCATCCCATACAAACCAAGTTAAATCAAAGAGAGAGCCCTCTCTGAGTCTTGGAGGGCTAGATCCAAGACTCCAAGTGGTTCGAGGTTACCTCTGTGATTGCCTCCGCAGCCTTAGGAAAATTACAGAGCGTTAACAGGATCAACTTGTGCAGGTGCAACACATTAAAGATAAAAATGTTACTTGGAAGGAATTCAAGAAACACTTTGAAAATAAATATTTAACTAAGAGATACTATGAAAGAAATATGAAACAGTTCTTTGAGCTCAAATTGGGAAGCATGACCATTGATGAATATGAAAGAACGTTTTTGGAATTGTTGAAGTATGTCCCTTTCATCAAAGATGAGACTTTCAAAATTCAAAGGTATCTAAGTGGACTGTCATCATCCATCAACGACAAGATCCAGTATGATGATCCTAAAACTATGGAAGAAACTATAAGGAGAGAAAAATTCTTATATGAGCAACAAATAGAAAATCCCACTTTTCGGAAGGCTTGGGAGGACAAGAAGAAGTTCAAAAAAGATCAGAGGAAGAAGGGAAACAAGCCTCCCATTTTCAGAAACAATCCTCAAGGACAACCATCTTTTAGAGAGCTGAGAATGGTTGAGGTAGGGGAACAAAGGCCAAGGAAGATGCCCATTCAATGTTGGGGCTATCAGGGAGACCACAAGTATAGAGGTTGTCCCCACAAAAATGGAAAAATGAGATTTTCCCACAATGTTCAACAAACAGAAATAGTGGAGGACATGGGCATAAATGTATCCAGGATCTATGCAGCCCTGGACAACAAGCAGACAAAATATCAGTCACATATGATTGAAGTGGAAGGTATGATCAACAACCACACCATTTCTATTTTTATTGATTTAGGGGATAGTCATATTTATATAGATCCTAAGATGGTGGAAAGTTTTCTTTTGCCAAGAAACAAGCATGTAAAATCTTGGTTAGTGCAGTTGACTACAAGAGCCAAAAAAAAGTTACTAAAAGGGTTAAGTCATGTCTTATGGACAGGAATGGACCGAGGAAAAGGGAATATTTGAACATATTATCCTATGACTTTCTAATTGGTATGGATTGGTTGGACCAACACCATTCCATTTTAGACAACCATAACAAGGCATTCACTTTATTGGAGGAGGAAGGAAATCATAGAACAGTCCAAGGAATTCCCAGAGCAGTTGCTATCAGAGAAATCTCAGAAATGCAGCCGAAGAAGTGCTACAGGAAAGGATGTCAAATATTTGAAGCCCATATGGAGGAAGCATATAAGGATAAAGTACCAAATATTGAGGATCATGTAGTCCTGGAAGATTTTGAAGATGTGTTAAAGGAGGTACCAAGACTACCTCCAAAGAGAGATATTGATTTCTCCATACACTTCCTTGCAAAGGAAGGGGAATAAATTCCAATGGACAAAAGAATGTGAAAGAAGATTCCAACAATTGAAGCAGTTGTTAACCAATGCTCCAATTCTGAAGATTGCAGATCTGAATGAGGATTTCATGGTTTGCACAGATGCATGTAAGGAAGGACTGGGAGGAGTCCTCGGCTAGAATGGGTTTGTAATATTTTATGAGTCCAAAATTTTGAAAGAGAATGAAAGGCTCTATGCCACCCATGATTTAGAGTTGACAACCATTGTACACGCTCTAAATAAATGGAGACAATACCTCATGGGAAAGAGGTTTGAACTCGGGACAAACCATCATAGTCTGAAGTATCTGTTTATAAACCAACTCTGAATGCTAGGCAGAGTAGGTGGTTGGAATTCCTCTGTGAGTATGACTTTGATATCAATAACATAAAAGGAAAGGAGAAAAAAGTGGTTGACACACTCAACAGAAGAGTGCATGAACTACATGCTACAATCATCAACATGTATCAGATGGATATTCAAGGAAAAATTTATGATGCTGCAAATTCAGACTTGCAGTACATGGAATTAGTAACAAAATTGCAGCAAGGAAAAATGCATCAGAAAGTTAAGGATCATGAGTTGGGAATTGATGGAATCCTTAGGTACAAAAATAGAGTCTATGTACCCAATTCTCAAGAATTGAGGAGTGCGATTTTAAAAGAAATGCATAATGTGCCTTATGAAGGACACCTGGGATATCAGAAAATAGTTTCAATGGTCAAGAGCCAATATTATTGGCCAGGCATGAAGAAAGAGATTGTTTAATACATAACTAAATGTTTAGAATTTCAAAGGGTAAAGACGGAGCATAGACACCCAGTTGGGCTACAACCATTACCCATTCCTGAGTGGAAGTGGGAAGTGGTGACAATGGATTTCATCACAGGATTACCCCGAACCAACAAGCAACATGATTCCATCATGGTGGTGGTGGATAAGCTTACTAAAGCTGCCCATTTTATTCCATTGAAGACTACTCACAAGGAAGATAATGTTTCATATATCTATATGAGGGAAGTAGCACGATTGCATGGCGTACCCAAGAAAATTGTGTATGACATAGACCCAAAATTTACCTCAAATTTTGGAAACGGTTATTCAAGGGGTTCAGAGCGAACCTAAACTTCAGCACAGCCTATCATCCAGAGTCTGATGGGAAAACAGAAAGGGTGAACCAAGTGATATAAGACATGCTAAGGATGTATGTGATGGACAAAAATTCTAAATGGGAGGATTATCTACACTTGTTAGAATTTTCTTACAACAATGGGTATCAAACATCATTGAAGATGAGCCCATTTGAAGCACTTTATGGTAGAAAGTGTAACACCCTAGTAAGCTGGGATAACCTAGCTGATATGGCGGTGGTTGGGCCAGAGATGCTCAAGGAAATGGAAGAAAAAATGCTGAAGATTAAGCAAAATTTGAAGGTTGCCCGAGATACGCAGAAGAGCTATGCTGATAAGAACATAACTCACAGAGAGTTTAAAGTGGGGGATCATGTATTTTTGAAAGTGAAACAACAAAATCTCCTTGAAGTTGGGAAATTGTTCAAAGCTGGCAACCATATATTGTGGACCATTTGAAATCCTACAGAGGATTGGTCCAGTAGATTATATGCTTGCATCACCTGCATCTATGTCTATACATATTGTGTTTCATGTGTCCTTTCTTAAGAAATATATACATGATGCTAATCATGTTATCGATTGGAATGTGATTCAGGTGGAGCAAGAAAGCGCGTTTCGGGTGCATCTGATGCATATACTGGATCAAAAAAGCAAGCAGCTCCATAATCGAGCCATAGGGCTTGTAAAAGTCCAGTGGACCTGGTACGGTCTTAAGGATGCTACATGGGAGCATGAAGATGCTATGCGGCCATAGTACTTGCATCTTTTTGAAGATTTTGAAAATCTTGCAGTTATTATGTAAATGAGTTGCACTGAGGACAATGAAAAAACAAGGGGAGGGGATTGTAATACCCCAAATCGAGCCCCGTGAAATGTAATGATATTTGTAGGATGGTGAGCGAAATGTTGATAAGATGGTAGACTTATATAGGATGAAGATCTTGGATGCTAAGGCCAATAAGCCCAGTTTTTGTATATGTAATTATGCAGATCATTAATAAAATTATCCATCACTGCGTGTAGACCGACCATGGAGAAAGAGTGATGGGGGACAAAGCTTCACCATGTAGAGAAAGGGATGGGACTGAGAGGATATGAAAGAGGGGCTAAGCTAGAGGGCTTAACCCAGGGAAATATTATAATATATTCCTAAAAAATGAAAATATTAAAGTGGAGAAAAACAAACCCAATTATCCTAAGTTCCTGAGAAAAGGGAACAAATGCTAAATGGAGTGCATGCAGCTCCAGGAAGATACGTGTCGACATGAGTGCATGCAGTTAAAGATGGAGAGTCATCTTGTTGGTGGGGTTCACTCCCCATTCTTCCATATTTAGCCTAACTTGCCTGGCCTTCGTCGTGGACCTCTACATCTTGGATGCACCTCTGAAACCAGTAACTCGGGAAGCCGACTTGTGTTTCCTATGAAGCCCAACATATCTGTACTTTCCAAAACCATGTATTGCCTTACTGAATTGTGCTTTCTTCCATCCCCTAAGATATATCGAACCTTTGTTTTTGTCCTCACCCTGTTGGAAATGAGTTGAAGCTGGTTGAAGAAGCGGGTTGTCAGGCCCATGGTTGAAGAAGTGGTTTGTCAGGATCATGGTTGAAGAGGCAAGTTGTCAGGCTTGTGAGCATCTCTCTCCACCTGAGAGATTTTGTTGGGAAGTGATTTTATCCTAGAGAGAGTCCAACACCAACTACAGAGCTATAATAATTAATGATCTAACCTGTTGTCGAGACCCTAAAAGGGAAGTGGAGTAGTCAATGGACTATGGAACAATCAAGGTGCATATTCCTGGGGTGGAACATGCATGTGGGGAATGAGATTCTGTGAGTAGTGGGTATAAAAAGGCTCTTGGAGAGAATCCTTCCAGTTGCACTATGAAATATCCTATAACCTCATCCTAGCCTAGGATTCCCTTGCCCTGGGTGGAGTTTAGTCCTAGCTCGAGGCTGACCCACTGCTAAGTGTGATGAGCAGTGTGGTCTAAGGCTGGGAGGTTCGTGGAAGGTTTGTAAGCAGTTGGTGGATCTCAATTAAAAGATAATTATTCATTCCTCTGTTCATTCACATGCTATGTATTTATATATGTTGTTACATCTATGGTTTTTTCTGGATTACTGTATGTATTCTTTTATGGTTAATTCTACATTAATTTGCATATGGTTAGAATATGTCATCTGTGTGCTTATAGAGACATAATTTTTAGTATTATTTCTGCATGAATAAGTGGCATGAACAAAGTATTGTAATTGTTAAGCTAAGAAAGGCGTACATAGTGATGTTGCCCAGCTTGGTGGCTAGGAACATTACAAGATGGTATCAGATCTAAGAGAGAGCTATGGTACAGTGAAATTACGCAGTGATGTTTTCCCGGCTTGGTGGCTGGGAACGTTACAAGATGGTATCAGAGCTAAGAGAGAGCTATGGTACAGTGAAATTCCGTAGTGATGTTGCCCGACTTGGTGGCTGGGAATGTTACAATATGGTAATATGAGATCACTTTTAAAACTTTCCTATATTATCTCTATCCAGTTCTTTGAAAATATCATAGAAGTGATTTACACCCAATGCTACCAAGCCCTGGAATCCCCTAATTTTGTTTCCATGGGCATCACTCAACTCCCAAATGGTATTCCAGTTTTTCCTAAACTTGGAAAACTAATGAAAATCCTTTATGTTCTGGTCACCCAAGCTTAACCAAGTTTCGCTACTTTTCATTCTCCATTCTTTTTCCATGGTGAAGGTATGGATCTTGTCAATGCATTTATTCTTGTTAATAGAATCACATATCATTCCCTCCCATTTACTTGTGTTGATTTGTGTTTTCTCTTTGAATTTATGTGTGTTGATCTAATTGAATCTTGAGAGTATATTATAAGTTTTCATCTAGGGTTTGTATCATAGGATAGATAAGGGTTTGGCTTATATTTTGTGTAGGTTTCTTCGAGCTTATTGTCCTCTTCCTCCTTCTCATGCTCCTCCATTGAAACAATTCTCAACGAAAGCACAAGTTAAATGTTTTTATATTTCTCCTACTCCAAACTATATATTAAGTCATATGTGCTAGATGAAGTAAAATTCACATGGTTTATTATTATCCTTCCAATCACTAAGTAGGATAAAGTAGTACAACTATACATAAAATCCCATCAAAAAACTTTTAAATATGAAAAAAATCATAGAAGGATAAAACATTAGATCCCTCATTGGAAATTCAAAGAAAATCATTAACTTAGATACAGTACATCTCTACAATATCTAAATATAAAATTAAATATATCTTAATTCTCCTCCATGAATCGTAACAAGGAGAGGTCACATTAAAATGATCACTACCAAATGTTGATTAATTGGGTTGGTTGTCATTGATGTCAACCCTTGAAGAGAGTCTAGTAGCACAAAGGTCTGGGTAATGGACCCAAGTTTGTTTGATGGATAATAGTATGAGTTTTGATATATTTTTAGACAAGACTATTATATATGGATGGTACATGTCATTCCATTTTCGGTGGTATGTGGAACGTCACATAACTCCTCACGGTTGATGCACTTGTTTATGGTATAGGTTGATTACAAGTTGTTTGGTACATGTTTTTTTGGTGCAGGTTGATTGGTACAGGTTTACAACAGTATATCTCATAGTGATAGTCTGACAGTGGTTCCATCATTCTACGTCAGGGCGGTTGGACGAGGCAAAAACATGTGGTTGTAGCTGGAGAACATAAGGGGTTTTAGCCTCCTTCTATTTGTAGCCAGAGAGTTGGGGAGTGGAGCTTCCCTCGGGTTATAGCCTGAGCAACTCGGGGTTTGGAGCCTCCTTCTCGTTGCAGTTGGAAAACAAAGGAAGTTGGTGCTTCCAATGAATATAATTATTAAATACGTATACGAAAAAACATTCTGTGGTTTTTTCCCTCTTTGGGTTTCCACGTAAAAACACTGGTGTACTGTGTATGTGTATGATTGTTCATTTGTTCATTGTTTATTTACTCTGCAACTATTGGATAATAATGTTACATTAATATAACACTTGCATTTTAAAAAATATTACCAACATAATGAGAACTTTGCCGAGTTCTCATTTTTTCAAGGGTCACATTTTTTACCTCGTTTTTAGAAATGGTGATATTGGTAGCACCCCCTCCCTTTTTAGGTTGTATTTTGATATTTTAAATTTTCTAATCCATAATATTTCTACAATTTTTTTTTAATGCTTATTTTTCATCTATTTTCAAATTTTCAATTTTTTTTTTCAAGAGTGTTTTTAGTCATTTTTTCATACTTCTTTCAATCTTAAAAATATTGTTTACCATTTACTTTTTTGAAATTAATATTTTTCATATAATTGTGTCTCCTTAATTAATTCATAGTTCCATACTTTTAAAATATAGTGAAAAAAATCATTTTAACAAATTGTTTACCTTTACTTCACTACCTAAAAAATAATTGTAATTAAATAACACTATTTTTTAATATTTTACAAAAATATATATATAATTTTATGTTATTTTTATAAATTTAAAACTAAAAAAACTAAGGAAAATAAAACAATTGAAATTAATAAGAAAATATTAAAACATTTAAAAACAAAATTTTATTAAAAAATAAATAAAAAAAAACTAAAAAAATTGAAAAG
>JASDQU010010852.1:3342-25217 GCA_032191745.1 Picea mariana | reverse complement strand
ATATAAACTATAGTTTATAGTTTAATTTATATAAACTAAACTATAGTTTATAGTTTAGTTTATATTATATAGTTTATTATAGTTTATATATTTAAATTTTTTTAAATATATATATACTTTTATAAAAAAAATTAAAAAACAAATTAAAAACTACATAATTTATATTATATATATAAATTATATATAATTTATATATATTAATATAGTTTAATTTATATAAACTAAACTATAGCTTATAGTTTAGTTTATTATAGTTTATATATTTAAAATTTTTTAAATATATATATACTTTTATAAAAAAAATTAAAAACTACATAATTTATATTATATATATAAATTATATATAATTTATATATATTAATATAGTTTATATATAATATAAACTATAGTTTATATAATATATATAAATATATATATACTTTATATATAATATATATAGAGTTTATATAATACATATATTATAATTTATATTATATATAAAATATATATATCATATATAATATCAATTATATATAATATATAAAAAATTATATATAATATATATATAATTTATATAATACATATATTATAGTTTATATTATATATATCCTATATAATATCAATTAGTTATATTATATATAAAATATATATATCATATATAATATATATAAAATTTATATAATACATATATTATAGTTTATATTGTATATAAACTATATATATTCTATATAATATCAATTATATATAATATAATATAAATTATATATATTCTATATAATATCAATTATATATAATATATAGTTTGTATTATATATATAAATTATATATAGTTTATATACAATATATGAAATTTATATATAATATAAACTATAGTTTATATAATATATATAAATATATATGTTAATTTATATAATACATATATTATAGTTTATATTATATATAAATTATATATATCATATATAATATAAACTATATATTGTATATAGTTTATATTATATATAAATTACAGATATAATGAGAGAGGGTAAAGGGAGTGATCATCTTTCTTGTCCTCCCATCGTATATGTAGTTTATATATAATATAAACAACATATTATATATAAATTATATACTGTTTGGTCCATTCATTTTTCATATAAGTTTCAGGTCATTCTACAGCTAGTTATTTATGAGGGGCTACCATTCAAGGTTTATTTGGCTAAGAATGAGTTGACAAATGAACTTTGTCTAGTGTGTGATAAACAAGAAACATCAAAGCATTTATTTGAACTGTCATATTGTCAGGAACTATATATATATATATATAGAGAGAGAGAGAGAGAGAGTACATTTTATATAAATTTAGATTTTTTTAAAATATATTTTTTAATTTCGTTTCTTTTTTTAGTTTTTTTATTGGTTTTTTTTTTTAACATTTTCGGTTTTTTTTTTTCGATCATATTTTTAATGTTTTTTTCTTTTTTCTTTGGCGGAGGGGTTGAATATATTTTTTTGAATGTGTTTTTGCTTCATTTAAAAAAAAAGTTGCGAGGATTTTCTCCTTTCTATTTATTTATTTTTCAATGTAAACTCAAGAAGAAGAAAAAAATGTTAGTAAATAAATTTTTAAGTGACTATTTTGTATCTAATTTTGGGTTTCATTTTTTTGCATAGGGATCTATTGTCAAAACCACGGTTTCAATTAGGTTGAAATGAGCCATAATTTTAACGTTTAGAAATTTTTTTTTGCTTTAGTTATCGTCACTTTTTTATTTAGGTGTTAATTTTAAGGTTTTTCTAAGCTATTGTATGAGTGTTGAAGGTCATGCTTGAAAAATGTTGTAATTTTGACCCCGTTTGAAAAAAATGGTGTTACTGGTAGCACCACTTTTTGATTTGGGGTTGATTTTCATGTTTTTTATGCAAAAATACGATCTTTTTACGCTAGACTTATTGTTTTGAGGTCACAGTTCTCGTTAACTTGGTAATATTGTTTTTATGGTTAAAACAGATTAAATTGCCCTACTATTGATTCACACCCCCTCTCAGTAATCCAACAATTGGTATCAGAGCAGGTTCCTTCAAAAATCAGTTTAACCATTGAAAGGTAGATCATGGAGAGCAACAACATGTATAAAAATGGAATACCACAATTTGATGGACAAGAGTATGCATTATGGAGAAGAAGGATGAAAACATATATACATACACAGGTTTGAAATTTGGCAATCAATAGTAGATGGATACAAAGAACCAACAATTCCGCCAACAAGTGAAAAATCAATGAAACTCAATCAAAAAAATTCCAAAGCCACAAATGCACTTCTAAATGGTCTTGGTGAATCAGTGTATACCAAAGTTGTACATTGTAAATCAGCTAAAGAGATTTGGGGAAAACTTCAAAATATTTATGAAGGAGATTCAAAAGTCAAAGAAGCACAGCTTCAAACTTACATAGTTCAATTTGAACAACTAAAGATGAAGGAAGATGAGAATATTTCAGCTTACTTCTTACAAGTCGTTGAAACAGTGAACACAATCATAGGATTGGGAGAAGAAATTGAAGAATCTGTAATTGTTGAAAAGGTACTAAGATATCTTCCTATGATATTTGATCATAAGATATAAGCACTAGAAGAAAGAGGAGATCTAGACTCAATAAGTATGGACGAACTACAAGGAATATTCACAGCATATGAAATGAGAACTGAACAAGAAAATCCAGATATAAAAGAAGCATCTTTCAAAGCATCCAAAAGGTCAAAGCAAAAGGGAAAGCAAAAGGAACATAATAACAACAATGACTTCTCAAAAGATGATGAAGAAGAAGTGGCCAACTTTGTCAAAATATTGAACAAGGGAACCAACGACAGATATAAAGGTAAGCTTCCATTGATTTGTTTTAATTGTGATGGTATTGGTAATTTTGCTAATAAATGTCCTCATAAGAAAAATAAAAGAAATGATGAAGATTACTCAAATATAAAAAAAACTTATAAAGGCAAAATAACCAAAAAGAAAGCTTTCAATAAAAACTTATGCACCAAGGAAGACATCTCCTCATGAGATGAAGATGAAGTCAGTGACAGTGAGACAGAAAGAGTTCTATTCATGGCAATAGAAGACTTTGATAAAGAAGACACCGAAGAAGAATATGAAGAGGCATAATTTGACTACTGAGAAGAATTTTTGAGTGCCATAGAAATTATAAGAAGAGAAAAGAAGAAAAACAAGAAGCTACAAGCAGAACTAGACAAGAAAGACAGCACTCAGGAACTAGAATAAATGATCATGAAATTGAAGGTTCAAATAGAAGAAGATAAAAGAATTGAATAAACACTAAAAGAACAGTTAGAAGAAAGAGAGAGGATCATTGGAAATTTGGAAGAAGAGATTGTCACATTGAGATCTTCAAAAGAAAAATATGTAGAAAATCTCAAAAGTTTTGGATGATAATATCAGCAGTGAAAAGACTTATCATGACAAGTCTGAACTTGGATACAATCAGACAGAAAATGGATCAAGCTCCAAAGCAACAAAACAAGAAACATACCCAAAAATCTATGTAGAAACAATCAAAGGGGATATGAATATCTACAAGGAATATTATAGAGACACTCCTCCACCGAGAAGATTTAGACTTCAAAATCAAGGACTGACGGAAACAAATAGGCCTCATGAAGAAGAAGGATTCATAAGGGTAACTCCATTCAAAAGATCTTCAACTCCCAGTTATCAAACTATCTTTTTTGGTTTATGTTATGCATGCAATAATTTTGGACATAAAGCTATAAATTGCAGAGCTAATAGCAGGAATATAAACAAATTTGAAAGTAATACACAAAATGGCTATCCAAGAAGGCCTAGTGAAACATAGAGAAGAAACTACAACATGATTGAACCATTGAGCATTGCAGTGGAATGCTACAAGTGAAACAACTTTGGACACATGGCCAAAGATTGTAGAATGACAATCTCTCCTAGAGAACCACAATAGAACAACAACAGTCACAGACAGGAACCTCAGAAGACAACATGGATAAGAAATTAGAATCAAAATAGCAATTAAGAATGCACACTCTCTCTACAAGCAATGCAGAAGAAACGTGGTTGGTATGTTGACAGTGGATGTTCAAAACACATGACAGGTGATAAAGAAAGGTTTCTTACATTAAGAAAGGAAAGAGATGGACCAGTCTCCTTCGAAAATGATGATTCAGCTAAAATCATTGGAATAGGCACAGTCAAAATTGAAAACAAGAATACAAGGCAGAAAATGTTCTACTAGTAGAAGATATGAAACATAGTCTTCTAAGTGTGAGTGAAATGTGTGACCATGGTCATAAAATTACTTTCGATTAAAAAAAGTGCGAGATAAGAAAAGAAGGTTCGGGAAAATTGATTGCAACAGCTGAAAGAACTTCAAGAAACATATATGTATTAAGTGAAATTGGAAATGAAAAGTATTTTCTAGGAAAGGAATATGAAGGTTGGCTATGGCACAAAAGAATGGGTCACATACACTTTGATAACCTTTTCAAAGTCAACAAAAAGGAAGCAGTTAGAGAAATTCCCCATATCATGAAACCAACCAACACTTTATGCAAGCATTGTCAACAAGGAAAGCAAACAAAGACCATGTTCAAATCAAAGGAATATTCAACAACAAGACCACCGGAAATTGTGCATACTCATCTAGTTGGACCAAATACAACAAAGGGTTTAAAAGGTGAGAAATACTTTATGTTATTAGTTTATGATTATACAAGAATGACTGTAGTTTTCTTTCTCAGGAATAAGTCAGAAGATTTTGAAAACTTCAAGGTCTACAAGGAAATGGTTGAAAATGAAATGGATACAAAAATCAAATGTTTGAGATCTGATAATGGAAGAGAGTTCACTTCAAAGGAATTTATGGACTACTAGAGTAGTCATGGAATAAACATACAATTCTTCGTTGTTAGGACACCTCAACAGAATGGATTTGTTGAAATAAATAACAAGACAGTACATGAAATGGATCGAATAATGCTAATGGATTCCAAATTGACAGATATATTTTGGACACAGGCAGTGCATACAACTGTTCACATTCAAAACAAAGTAATGCTCAGAAGAAACACTGAAAAAAATCCCTACAAACTATGGAAAGGAAGACCAACAAATTTGAAGCACTTCAGAGTATTTGGAAGCAAAGGCTACATCAAAAGAGAAGATGGCAGAATGGGAAAGTTTGACTCTCGTGTACAAATGAGTACTTGTTGGTTACTCAAGTACAAGGAAAGCATACAAGTGTTACAATCTGAGGTTGAACAAGGTTGTGGAAAGAATCAATGTAAGAATTGATGAAACAGGTGGACGAGAATTAAAGGAAGAAGAAAATGAATCAATGGAACATCTTTATGAAGAAGAAGCAGAAGATTAAGAAGAAGTAGAAGGGGAATATGAAGAGGATCAGACAGAAGTAGAATATCAAGTTCAACAAGTGCCTCCTAAGACACCTAACAAACGAGTACAGAAGAGTTATCCTTCAGATCAGATTATCGGAAATAAAGATGTACGAGTTGAGACTAGAAGAAGAATTTGTTCACCAGAACAAATGCACCTAGCACTCTTCTCTACGACTGAACCAAACAGTTTTGAAGAGGCCGACTGATCCAAAATGGATCCTAGAGCTAAGATGGGGTCCAGGAAGGCCTAAAACTCAAAGTTCTCAGAATATATTCAAAACATACATGTGTGTAGGGCGTGACGTTAGAAACCCAACGTAACTTGAACTGACTCAAACAGACATTGTATGACCAAGATATCATGTTCATTTTGCCAAATAGAACAAATTTGATGACTGTATAGTCTGTACAGTCTGTGCAGTGTTGACGTGTTAGTTGATTGTAGAGGGTTGTACAGTGATGTGGCAAT
Organism: Picea mariana; assembly: GCA_032191745.1. Lineage (NCBI taxonomy): Eukaryota > Viridiplantae > Streptophyta > Pinopsida > Pinales > Pinaceae > Picea > Picea mariana. Next base: position 19,340 of record JASDQU010010852.1, on the reverse strand, counting down.
GGAGCTAACTGGGTAGTTGATGGTGATAGGTGGACCAGTTATATTGTGACACATGTCACCACTGTAAGGGTGACACATGGCATGTCTGTACAGCTGATCTGGCAAGTCCATACAGTCATATGACACATGGAAGATGACTGGACTACAGGATGATGTGGCAGGTGTGATGGATGTTGACTGGGGAGACACATCAACAGACAAGTGGTCGAATAGGATGTTGAAACGTGGCAATTACTTGGGCGAATATAAAAAGGTGCCACATGGCCCAGTCATGGGCTGCCATGTGGCACCCATTCATTGGATAGTTTGGTTGCAAAATTTTATGGGTTCAATGGGATTTGAACCCATAACCTATCGTCTGAGCAGCGAACAACTTGGCAAGGTCGGTCTACCATCCCGCCCTCATGGTGGATCTTAACCTCATACCACTCCACATATATTTAATTTTGAAAGCTTTGTCAAGCAGGGGACTAAAGGGTCGGGTCTACACGCACACCATACGACCACTGCATATGTCCATGATTATTACTTTGGCATGCGGGTTAAGACTTGGCGAATATTCCGGTTCTCGATCCCATTTACCAAGTAACTGTTATGTTGTATAGTGGCGTGGGAATGTTGGAGCCTAGCCCCCGATCCTGTGGGATATGCATATGATCGTTGATTTGTTGTTAGCACGGTTAGATGAGGGTTAGCGTCAGTTGATCGGGCTATCCCGCCGACCAGGGCATGTAACCCAATGCTAAATGACCAGGTGTTATAACAATATGGGTACGTGGAGACTAGCCCGAGCTCCTATGTATGCGTCGAAGACCAGGAGCTAATGGAGGAGGGGGGGGGTCCGCGCGCCCGGATCAACGACGATGAAGACCATTTCGGACCCCCCCCCACCTTTCTACCTTTAAGAGGAGGGGGGGGGTCCGAGATCCCATGTGCAGCTTCCCGATGGCCATGATTGTAGCGCCCAGATCAACGATGCTCATGTAGCCCCGCTCCTCTCAGCTGCCCTGTGCTTAACCAGTGTGGGTCCTCCTCCCGTCATTTCACTTTTCCTTCCGCCTTTCCCCTGCCGCCGTGTGTCATCCATTCACCTCTCTGCTTTGGTCCGCGTGGCTCTCCTCTCTTCCCACCATCCACTCATTTCCTGCCATGCGTCCATTTCCTTTTCACATCAGTTCCTCACCCAAAGGCGAGTTCGTTTCTCCCGCCTTCTCCCCAGCTACCTGGGTGTCTTCCACCATGGAACATCCTCGGTCACTCCTCTCTGTCACCACTCTCACTTCTCACTGCTCCTTCCACGCGCCCCCCGATGCCATCACTCCTACCATACACCGTGTCCTCCACGCTGGCCCTCATGTCTGTCCCTCAAGCTATTCGGTTGTTCCAGGTGGCAGCGCGAGAAGTCTTCCCTATCCCAAGGTGCTGAGTTGGCTGGGCCGTTATCAATCCCAAGAAGCAGTTATTGAGGCAGTTGAGGGTGGTTGGACATCGTCTCCACCATTATGGGGGCGTCCTACAATGAATTAAAGGCACATCGATTCGCCAATGTAACTGTCAGAATATCTATCGCGTCTGCCACAAGTTGCACGATTATTCAAAGATTGCGGCTGCAGAATGTCAGAAGCCATGCAGACGCAAAGCTTTCAATGCATTTTCTCGATCTTGTTGCTATTATTGTTTTGAGTATATGTAGGCATTTTTTCCATTTTTGTATCTATCGATGGTAGAGCTAAGCTCCCGACTGTAAAGTTTCAGCAAATACTCTGGTTTCCTGGTTATGCCTCTGTGTTTGAGATTTCTTGGTTTATAACAAACAGTTTCCTTTCTTTGCCATCTTTGTTTCATCTTTGCTAGAGGGTTCACAGTGAAGGATTCACGTGGACTTAACAATCTTGTTGCGATAAAGGATTTTTTGTGGCATATTTGTATTCTCTGGTATATGTGTTTGAATGTAAAAGGATTTTGCATTTGAATGCACTTCTTCTCTAGTCTGTGATGAACCTGATGTTTATTGTGGACCACTGCGCTTTATTGCATAAGTCTTCCACCTTCTCACCCTTTTACTACGACTCACTGTTTGGAGTTTATCAAGACCTCACTCGTTCATGCATGCCTGGTCTGGTTTCTAAGTTGATATTGTGCTGTTTCGAGTTTCCCTCCATTTGATCAACCTTTAAAACAAATCGTGACATTAAACTGATGGGCTTCGGGCTCTGCTCCTGCTAGCAATCCAGGAGTGACTTCCGAACGGCAACAGAAAGGTGATGGTGTATCACTCCCTGAAGGTGATACTGAATGTAAATCATCTACAAATAAAAGCGAAGATGTACAAGAAAGGTATAATGGTCATGGTTTTTCCAATTTTCCTTTTTATTATAAAAAGCATAATCATGTAATCCAAAACTTGTGGAATATGTATCCTTTTACTTTTTGTCATTCACCTAAGCATTGTGTGGCCAAGTGTTGGAAGAGAAAATATTTGTAAAGGAAGTTTATGTCAACCAAGAAGGAGACACAACATAAATACTTAACTCCACAATGGAAGAAAGAGAAAGGAAAACAAGTATGGATGCCAAAAAACAACTGCAATTATTGCAACAGGGGTTGACATCAGAAGGCTAAATGTTGGAAGCTTAATCTGGAGCTTCATCCAAAGAAGAAAAAAAGGATTGCACATGTACTCACAAAGGAGGAGGCATTACCAACAAAGCAAGAGGAGCCACATGAAGGAAAGAAAACAGTCACTTGGTTTTGCTTGAAGTGGATGTGACATCTTCATTGTATTTTGCTGCCATTAATGTAATCACACATGTTGAAATGATGACCTGTTATAACATCATTTGTGTACAACATAGTATTTTATTTATCCTTATGAGTATGTAATCAGTACGGTCCATTTTGTAACCTTTTGGAGGACCAAAAGGTCTTTAGTGGGGAGGTGTGATCCAAAATGGATCTCGGAGCCAAGATGGGGTTTAGGAAGGCCTAAAAATTGAAGTGCTTGGAATCTATTCAAAATAGATGTGTGTGTAAACCTCGACATTAAAAACCCAACGCAACTTGAATGGGCCCAAATGGACATCGTATGACCAATGTATTGTGATTTGTTCATTTTGCCAAACAAACACAATTTGATGATTATACAATCCATACATCGTTGACGTGTCAGTTGATTGTACAGGGCCGTATGGTTGTACAGTGATGTGGCAATGATGCGTTGGCACTGACTGGGCAGTTGATGGTGACAGGTGGACCAGTTATGTTGTGACATGTGTCACCACTACAAGGCTGACACATGGCATGTCTGTATGATTGACATGGTAGGTCCGTATAGTCGTACGACACATGGTAGATGACTGGACTACAGGCTGACGTGGCAGGTGTGCTGGATGTTGACTGGGAAGACACATCGACAAAAAAGTGGTCGAATAGGATATTGACACATGGTAATTACTTAGGCGAATGTAAAGGTGCCACGTGGCACCCATTCATTGGACAATTTGGTTGCAATTTTTTTTGGGTTTAGCGGGATTTGAACCTGTGACCTATGGTCTGGGTGACGAATGACTTGGTAGGGACAGGCTACCAACCTGCCCTCATGGTGGATATTACCCTCATACCACTCCACACATATTTAATTTTGAAAGGTTTGTCAAGTGAGGGACTAAAGGATTAGGGACTAGCCCCAACCGCAATGCGCACACCATACGACCACTTCATATGTCCACGGTTATTACTTTGGTGTGTGGGTTAAGACTTGGCAGATAGCCCAGTTCTCGCTCCCATTTACCAGGTGACTGTTATGTTGTACAGTGACGTGGGGATGTTGGAGCCTAGCCCCTAATATCATGGGATATGCATATGACCGTTGATTTTTTTTTAGTGCGGTTAGATGAGGGTTAGCGTTGGTTAGCCAGGCTAGCTCATCGACCAGGGCATGTAACCCGGTGCTAAACGACCAGGTGCTATAACAGTATGGGTACTTGGAGACTAGCTCGAGGTCCTATGTATGTGTCAAAGACTAGGAGCTAATGGAGGAGGGGGGGCAGCGCACCAAACCTTAGCGCTTGGGCACATGGAAGTGCCCCATATGCCCAGGAGCACGGAGAAATGGGGTTGCGCCCTTATTTTGGGCAAAAGTGGATTTTAAACATTATAATAAATATCACTCCCTGAAGGTGATAGTGAATGTAAATCATCTCCAAAGAAAAGTGAAGATCAAAAAGAAAGGTATAATGGTGATGGTTTTTCCAATTCTCTTTTTTATTATAAAAAGCATAATCATGTAATCCGAAACTTGTGGAATGTGTATCCTTGTACTTTTTATCATTCACCTAAGTATTGTGTGACCAAGTGTTGGAAAAGACAATATTTGTATAGGAATTTTATGTTGACCATGAATGAGACATGACATAAAGACTCAACTCCACAACAAAAGAAAGAGAAGGGCAAACAATTCTCGATGCCAAAACACCATTGCACTTATTGCAACAAGGGTGGACATCAAAAGGCTAAATGTTGGAAGCTTAATCTGGAGCTTCGTTCAAGGAAGGCATAAAAATCAAAGTGCTCGAAATCTCTTCAAAACAGACATGTGTGTAGGCCTCGACGTTACAAACCCAATGCAACATGAACGGGCTCAAATGGATGTCGTATGTCCAATATATCACGATTTGTTCGTTTTGCCAAACATGCAAAATTTGATGACTGTACAGTCCATACAGTCCGTACAATGTTGACGTGTCAGCTGACTGTATAGGGCTGGACGACTGTACAGTGATGTGGCAATGATGCATTTGTGCTAACTAGGCAGTTTATGGTGACAGGTGGACCAGTTATATTGTGACAAATGTCACCACTGCAAGGGTGACATGTGGCACATCCGTACGACTAACGTGGCAGGTCCGTACATCCGTACAACACGTGGCAGATGACTGGACTACATGATGACGTGGTAAGTGTGTTGGATGCTGATTGGGTAGACACATTTCCAGACAAGTGGTCGAATAGGATGTTGACACATGGAAATTACGTGGGCGAATGTAAAGGTGCCACGTGGCCCAATCATGGGTTGCCACGTGGAACCCATTCATTGGACAGTTTGGTTGTAAAATTTTATGGGTTCAACGGGATTTGAACCCATGACCTATGGTCCAGGTAATAAACGACTTGGTAGGTTCGGGCCACCAGCCCGCCCTCATGGTGGATCTTACTCTCATACCACTCCACATATATTTAATTTTGAAAGGTTTGTCAAGCGTGGCACTAAAGGGCTGGGGCCTAGCCCCAACCCCAGCGCGCACACCATATGACCACTGCATATGTCCACAGTTATTACTTTGGCCCACGGGTTAATACTTGGCGGATAACTTGGTTTTCACTCCCATTTACTAGGTGTTTGTTATGTTGTACAGTGGCACGGGAATGTTGGAGCCTAGCCCTCAATCCTATGGGATATGCATATGACTGTTGATTTGTTGTTAGTGTGGTTAGATGAGGGATAGCACCAGTTGGTTGGGCTAGCCCGCTGACCAGGCTGTGTAACCCAGTGCTAAATGACCAAGTGCTATAACAGTATGGGTACATGGAGACTAGCCCAAGGTCCTATGTATGTGCCGAAGACCAATAGGTAATGGAGGAGGGGGGCCAACGCGCCAAGCCTTAGTGCTTGGCCACATGGCAGTGCCCCATATGCCTAGGAGCCCGGAGAAAGGGGGATGCACCCTTTTTTTGGGAAAAAATGGGTTTTAAACATTATAATAAAGTTTTTTAATGGATTATTAGTTAGATTTGGGATATTTAATCCATTTTTGGAGGATCTTGGGCCCTTTTTGAGGCCAGATCTTGAGGGAAAGTTGGGAGTTTGTTACACACTTCAAGCCTATATAAAACAAAGGTTATTGAAGCCATGGATTAGGTTCATATTAGGAAAATGATGATGAAATTTTGAGGCAAATCCATTTTTATGCAGAGAATCCATTAAGGAGTGCAACTTTGCGGGCCATTTCTAGGAGCTCCGTTCATCCATTTTTAGTGACGTCAGTTTTGTTGGGCTCTTGAGATCTGGTAGAACACGATCAGATCCATTTGTAATTATTTTTTCACTATTATGACGCACTCTTAAAGATTCAAACAAAAATACGAAAGCCTCACCCACTGAGACAAAGGCCTTACATAGGCGAGATTGCCGAACTCCGTTATCACTTTGGTGTTTATGGTTTGCTTTTATTCATGCTCATTTTAAGATATGTATATTTCTTAATGGCTTCTATGTTTCCTCTTTAATTCTTCCTCTTTCATTCAATTCCTAAATGGTAATTTAACTCATGCATTAAAACTCAACCATTGTCATTAAAATATCTTTTTAGATCAAGTGGTATTAGAGCTAGTTGACGGTTGGTTTTTGAGTTTGCATGTTTACCAGGGAAAATCTCATGTAAGTTGAGAGAATGGAATCTAAAGAGGGAATTTATCAAGATGAGAAGGATATGTGACAAAATCTCTTTTCCATGTCAAATATGGTGAAAGTGTTGTATGAAGATTACTTGGAATGAAAGAGGTCGGTTCAATAGAAATCCTCAAAGAATGACAAAAGTGAAGAAGAATTGAAGGAATTGCCTTCTACACCTAATTCAGAAATCATCTCTGAGGTATGCAATGAAATTCATTCATCAATTTCGCATTGTTCCCATCAAGATGGTTCTTTGGTGCATTTAAAAAACATAAAAGAGGTATAGGTTTGAAATTGCAAACCAAGATGGGTTATGAAGGAAAGGGCCTTGGAAATAAGGGCCAAGGTATCGTTAATTCCATAGGGGTTGTGGAAAGATCTTGTTATTTAGGATTGGGATATGGCGAATAGGAGATTGGAGCATTCTCCATGATGGAATCCAAAACATTGGAAGCAAGTGATGCTTCAAATGACCAACCTAGGTATTTGCGGGAACACTTCACGAAAGGTGATGGTGTATCATTCCCTGAAGGTGATAGTGAATATAAATCATCTCCAAAGAAAAGTTAAGATCAACAAGAAAGGTATAATGGTCATGGTTTTTCCGATTCTCTTTTTTATTATAAAAAGCATAATCATGTAATCTAAAACTTGTGGAATATGTATCCTTGTACTTTTTGTCATTCACCTAAGCATTATGTGGCCAAGTGTTGGAAGAGACAATATTTGTACAGGAATTTTATGTCGACCATGAAGGAGACATGAAATAAAGAATCAACTCCACAATGGAAGAAAGAGAAGGGAAAACAAGTTTGGATGCCAAAAAAACCATTGCACTTATTGCAATAGGGGTGGACATCAAGGATAAATGTTGGAAGCTTAATCCGGAGATTCGTCCAAAGAAGGAAAAAAGGATTGTGCATGTACTTACAAAGGAGGAGGCATTACTAGAAAAGAAAGAGGAACCACTTGAAGGAAAGAAAACAGTGACTTGGTTTTTCTAGAAGTGGATGTCACATCTTCATTGTATTTTGCTTCCATTAATGTAATCACACATGTTGAAATGATGACCTGTTCTAACATCATTTTTGTATAACATAGTGTTTTGTTTATCGTTATGAGTATGTAATCAGTAAGGTCCATTTTGTAACATTTTGGAGGACCAAATGGTCTTTAGTGGGGAGGTGTGATCCAAAATGGATCCTAGAGCCAAGATGGGCTCCAGGAAGGCCTAAACATAAATGTACTCAGAATCTCTTCAAAACAGACGTGCTCATAGGCCTCAACGTTACAAACCCAACACAACTTGAATGAGCACAAATAGACATCATATGACCAAGATAGCATGATCTGTTCATTTTTCCAAATAGACAAAATTTGATGACTGTACAGTCTGTACAATGCTGACATTTCAACTGACTATACAAGGTCATACGACTATATAGTGACATGGAAATTATGCGTTGGCACTGACTGGTAAGATGACGGTGACAAGTGGACCAGTTATATTATGACACATGTCACCACTACAAGGGTGACATGTGGCACATTCGTACGACTGACGTGGCAGGTCTGTATAGCCGTACGACACATGGTAGATGACTGTACTACATACTGACATGGAAAGTGTGCTAGATGTTGAATAGGAAGACACATCAATAGTTAAGTGGTCAAATAGGATGTTGACACATGGAAATTACTTGGGAGAATGTAAAGGTGCCACGTGGACCAGTCATGGGCTGCCACGTGGCACCCATTCATTGGACAGTTTGGTTGCAAAATTTTATGGGTTCAACGATATTTGAACCCGTGACCTATAGTCCTGGAGGCAAATGAACTGGCAGGGCCAGGCTATCAGCCCACCCTCACGGTGAATCTTACCCTCCTACCACTCCACATATATTTAATTTTGAAAGGTTTTTCAAGCGGGGGACTAAAGGGTTGGGACCTAGTCCTAGCCTCAGTGCGCACAACATATGACCACTACATATGTCCATGGTTATTAATTTGGTGTGTGGGTTAAGACTTAGCGAATAGCCCAGTTTTCGCTCCCATTTATCAGGTGACTGTTATGTTGTACAGTGGTGCGGGAATGTTGGAGCCTAGCCCCTGATCCTGTGGGATATGCATATGACTATTGATTTGTTGTTAGTGCAGTTAGATGAGGGTTAGCGTTGGTCGGCCTGGCTAGCCTTCCAACTAGGGTGCGTAACTCGGTGCTAAAAGACTAGGTGATATAACAGTATGGGCATGTGGAGAATAGCTCGAGGTCCTATGCATGCACCAAAGAACATGAGCTAACAGAGGGGGGGGGGTAGCACGCCAAGCCTTGGCGCTTGGGCACATGGAAGTGCCCCATATTCCCAGGAGTGCGGAGAAAAGGGGATACACCCTTTTTTTGGGAAAAAGTGGATTTTAAATATTATAATAAAGATTTTTTTATGGATTATTAGCCAGATTTGGGATATTTAATCCATTTTTGGAGGATCTTGGGCCCTTTTTTAGGCCAGATCTTGGGGAGAAGTTGGGATTTTGTTACCCAATTCAAGCCTATATAAACCATAGGTTCTTGAAGCCATGGAAGAGGTTCATATTAGGAAAATGCTGATGAATTGTTGAAGCAAAGGCATTTTTATGCAGGGAAGCCATTGAGGAGCGCACCTTTGTGGGCCATTTATGGGAGCTTCGTTCATTCGTTTTCAGTGTTGTCGGTTTTGTTGGGTTCTTGAGATCTGGTAGAACATGATCAGATAAGTTTGTAATCCTTTTCGCACTTTTATGATTTACTCTTAAAGCTTCAAACAAAAATAATAAAGCCTCACCCACTGAGACAAAGGCCCAAAGACGTAGTCGAGATTATCGAAACTCCATTATCACTTTGGTGTTTATGGTTTGATGTCCTTCATGCTTATTTTTAGATCTATATATTGCTTAATGGATGCTATGTTTCCAGTTTAATTCTTCCTCTTTCATTCAGTTCCTAAATGGTAATTTAACTCATGCATTAAAACTCAACCATTGTCGTTAAAAGATCTTTTCGGATCACCAGCAAGGATGAATTCTAGAATAAGGCCATGTATGAAGAATTGGATCAAATAGATAAGAATGACACTTGGAAATTGGTTCCAAGACCAAATAATAAGAATGTGATTGGCACAAAGTAGGTTTTCATAAATAAATTGAATGAAAATAGACATGTTATAAGGAACAAAGCTAGATTGGTATGTAAAGGATACGCACAGCTTGAAGGAATCAACTTTGAAGAGACATTTTCCCTAGTTGCCAGAATGGAAGCATTCTAATTGATTTTAGCTTATGCATGCTCCAAGAATATTAAAGTGTATCAGATGGACGTGAAATCAAATTTTATGAATGAGGAACTTGAAGAAGAAGCCTACATTGAACAACCAGAAGGATTTCAGTTGTCAGAGAACGTAGATTATGTGTGTAAATTGAAGAAGGCCTTGTATGGTCTAAAACAGGATCCTAGAGCATGGTACTCTAGACTGACTAAATATCTACAATAGGCAAGGTTTAGAAAAGGAAGTGTAGACAACAACCTCTACATCAAGAAATTTACAAATGATATGCATAATGAATTTGAAATGTCATTACTTGGAGAACTATCCTTCTTTATGGGTATTCATATATGTCAAAGAAACCAAGGAATTTTTGTTTCTCAAACCAAGCATATCAAAGAAATGATAAATAAATTCGGAATAGAAGATTGCAAACCAGTTACTACTCCTATGCAAACCAATTACAAGTTGAGAAAATATGATGATTCAAAGTCTACATACCAGAGGAAATACAGGTCGATGATTGGTAGTTTACTATATGTGATAGCATCCAGACCATATGTAATGCAGGCAGTTGGAAATGTGGCATGATTTCAAGCAACACCAAAGGAATCACATGTCTTAGAAGTGAAGATGATTTTCAGATATCTCAAAGGAACCGAAGAGTTTGGATTATGGTATCCAAAAGGAAAGGATCTATCACTTATTGCCTACACAGATTCAGATTGGGTAGGTTGCATTGATGACCGATGAAGCACCAGTGGAGCAACGTTCTACTTGGGTGAAATAAAGAAACAATTATCTTGGTTTAGTATCTTGGCTAAGAAAGAAACAATTATCAATATCTTTATCTACAGCCGAAGCAGAGTATATTGTAGCTGCAGGATGTTGTACATAGGTTCTATGGATTAAACAAACTTTGATATATATACATGTTGAGTATGATGAGCCCATTTCAATCTATTGTGATATTATAAGCGCCATCAATATCTCAAAGAACCCGATGATGCACTCCAAGATGAAGAACATTTCAATCAAGTATCACTTTCTACGAGAACATGTTGCAGAGAAGAACATTAGAGTTGAATATGTGGGCACAAAATAACAAGTGGCAGACATCTTTACAAAACTGCTTCCAATAGAATCCTTTGAGTATCTTCGTTAGAGACTCAGAGTAATTTCTACTCCAAAATGAATGCTTTTGAATGCTTATCTTATATGTATTAGATTTAAATGAGGAAGCACCATAAAGAGGATGGTTCACATTGGGAGATTAGTTTCAGGAAGTGTTCAGTCAGGAGGAGTATCCCCAAGGACAATTCAGTTGGGGGGGAGCAACCCCGGATGGAAAGATACCTTTTCCATTGATGACAAAGGGGGAGAGATTTATCAGATGCAGGATAGAAATGCCTGGAGAGAGAACATAGAGGCATGGTTCCAGGAAGAGCAATGGTCACAGAGGGAGCATGAGTGATATGAATTCAGTATTGCATCAGAGTGTTTCCATCAATTCCAAAGGGGGATATTGTTGATTAATTGGGTTGGTTTTCATTGATGTCAACCCTTGAAGAAATTCTGGTAGTACAAAGGTTTGGGTAATGGACCCAAGTTTGTTTGATGGATAATGGTAAGAATTTTGATATATTTGTAGACAATACTATTTTAGAGGGATAGTACATGTCATGCCATTTTTGGTGGTATGTGGAACGTCACATAACTCCTCACGATTAGAGAGTTATGGTCATGTGAAGTTGGAGAACCCTCATGAGTCATCTAGAAGCCCCAAAAGGTCAAAGTAATCAAAGTGGTTGCAAAGAAGAAATTATTTAAATAATAAAGTGAAGTGATGAGTGTACTATAAGTCAAAGTGGATGCAAAATAAATTATTTAAATAATAAAGTTAATGGAGAACTTACTAATTGTGGAAAGTGGTTAAGTGGACAAGTGGTTAGAAGTGGGTTAGCCCTAAATTAAGGAAAGTGGGTTAAGATGATTAGAAGGTAAAATTATTTAAATAATAAATTTAATGGATAACTTATTAATTATGGAAAGTGGTTAGAAATGGTTTAGCCATAAAATAAGGAAAGTGGGTTAAGATGATTAGAAGGTAACCCCTTGAGGAAGCTACATGAAAGTATAAATAAGAGGCAAGTTTCTCTCATTCAAATAAACTTGAGAATATTGAATATCTACAAGTGACTGAGGTAACGAAAGGATATCAAAGGTAAATTTCAGAGGGAAGGTGAAGTAAAGAAGGGAGAAATTCAAGGGAGGATAAATTATTTTGATGATGCTTTCTAAGGTATGTTATATACAGGTCATCTCACCATTTTCGCAATAATTTTTTTTATAGAATGATTCAGATCGCGAAATATGGACGTCATTGAGGAAACATATCCAAGTAGTTGTGATAAAAATTTCATCTTGTGGGACATTGTATTTTTGGAGTTACACTCCGTGGAAAATAGGGTTTGTGGCTAGTCCTGAAACTAGTCTAAAACAAGTGTTTTAGGTAAAAACGTCATAACTTCTTCATAACAGATCCAAATTCAGTAAGGCAAAATGTATTGGTTAGAGTACAGTTGTTACGGATCTAACCCCTCACATAGGTACAATAATATATTTCCATCTAATAAAGGTCAATATTAATAAGGCCTAGCAATAAGGAAGAATAAGTCCAATGTAAGAAGACCTAATAGAAGCTTTTGCTTCTAGAAGGATCTTCCTCTAGATGGTTATTTTGATAGACATGTTTAGTATAAATAGGAGTCAAGGGTATGGGAACTTTTTTCTTGGATATTATTGTAAAAGAGCTCTGCTCTGCCAGAGGTTTCCCCCTTGAAGAGGCAAGTGAACGTTGTTCTCAGTGATCAAAGTGCTCTTTCTAGTGTTATTTTGGTATCATTTTAGTATTATTGTGGTGTTTTTCTAGTTATATTATTGTTCATCTTCTATTTCTAGCTATTTATTTATGTTGTGCATACTTTTTATATCTGGAATATTACAAGTGGTATCATAGCACCTTCCTCAACAGAAAATTATGGGTTAAATTTTTTTCAGGGTAGAGATGTATTCCGACGTCTTTAAGCTATAGAGTGTTGGATTACTGAGAGGGGGGGTGAATCAGTAATAGAGAAATTTAATCCTTTTTAACCATATAATCCAATTGTTATATCAATGTAGCATTATCATCCAATAAATGTAGAGTAAATAAGCAATGAACAAATGAACAATCATACACATACATAGTACACTAGTGCTTTACATGGAAACCCAAAGCGAGAAAACCATGTAATTTTTTTTCTTTTATGTCTTGAATAATTAAATTCATTGGAAGCACCAAATTCCTTTTTTTTCTAGCTGCAACTGGAAGGAGGCTCTAACCCCCTAGTTTCTCAGGCTATAACCTGAGGGAAATTCCAACTCCCCAATTCTCTGGCTACAACTAAAAGGAGGCTACAACCCCCTATGTTCTCTAGCTACAATCGGAAGGTGGCTACAACCACTTCTCCTTGCCCCGTCCAATCGCCCTGAAGTAGAAGTAGAATGATGGAACCACTGTCACACTATCACTGTGAGATATACCGCTATAAATATGTACCAATAACCTGAACCATGCATCAACCATGCATCAACCTGTGCCTCAACCTATAATCAACCTGTACCATAAACAAGTGCATCAACCATGCACCAACCTGTACCAAGCAACTTGTAATCAACATGTACCATAAACAAGTGCATCAACCATGCACCAACCTGTACCTCAACCTGTACCATGAACAAGTGCATCAACCATGCACCAAACCTATAAAAATAACTTGTCACAACAACCTGTCTCATCAATTTTATCAACCAAACAAGATCTACTCACCAAGATCAATCACCAAGACAACTCTCAAAGATGTGCATCAACCAAGTATAACACAACAACTCATAATCATCACCAAGATCAATATGTGCTTCTGATAATACAAGTATGCTACATCATCCATAAACCATGTGTCAAAAATACTACTAACAAGTGCCTCCAACCATGTACCAAGTATGTACCAATCATGTATAAACTACTCATCAATATGTACCAACATCATCAACAATACACCTCGTGTATGTGCCAACTCGTCAACTACTTGTCTCAACCATGTACCCGACATGTACCTCAACCAAAAACCCTCATCAATTTCATCATCCAAATCTGATTTGTAACTCTGTAATAGACTTGTTGTATATTATCACATTCATGCAAACCTTTCTTAACTTTAACAACAAGAGACTATCATTTTCATCAAACTTTTCTTTAGTCTCACATGCCTAGTTTTGGATTAGTCAACAACCCTAACTTGAAATAATCATAACTTTGTACCTGCAATGAATAAAGATCTGAAACTGATACACAATGTTCTTTAGTGTGTTTTATGCAATTCCTCCAGGTTTCACTACTTGGAACCTCTCATGAAAGGACTTATAACAAAAATGACATACCTTGCTTAATTATGGCTTATTCTAGAGAGTGACCTTGTAGAGCGTGCCCCGCACATAATATTTGTTGAATCGATATGAAACTATTAAAAAAAATACTACATATTATAGTATAACCAACACATTTGGTATTACTGAATTGGTATCTTTTATGAAGAAGTTATGACGTTTTTACCCAAAACACATGTTTTAGACTAGTTTCGGGACTAGCCACAAACCCTATTTTCCGCGGAGTGTAAATCCAAAAATACAATGACCCACAAGCTTAATTTTTTACCATAGCTACTTGGATATGTTTCCTCAATGCCATAGCAATTTCATGGTCTGAATCATTCTAGAAAAAAAATCATTACGAAAATGGTGAGATGACCTGTAAATAACATACCTTCGAAAGCATCATCAAAATAATTTATCCTTCCTTGAATTCTGGCCTTCTTTTCTTCACCTTTCCTCAGAAATTCAGCTTAGATGTCCTTTTGTTACCTCAAACACCTATAGGTATTCAATATGCTCAAGTGTGTCAAAAATGAAAGAGCCTTTCCTATTATTTATACTCTCCAAGTAGCTTCCTTAAAAACACATTCTAGGTCACTTTNCTTTGAATTATAATACACTCATCACTTCACTTTATTATTTACCTTTTAAAATCTCTTAAACCACTTTGACTACTTTGACCTTTTTGGGCTTCTAGATGACATATGAGGGTCCTCCAACTTCGTAAGGCCATAACTCTCAAACCGTGAGGAGTTACGTGACATTCCACATACCACCAAAAATGGAATGACATATACTGTCCATATAGAATAGTATTACCTGAAAATATATCAAAAATCATACCGTTATCCATCAAACAAACTTGGGTCCATTACCCAAATCTGGGTTCTACAACTTCTCATGGCCATAACTCTCTAACCATGAGGAGTTATGTGACATTCCACATACCACTGGAAATGGCATGACAAACAATATCCATATAGGATAGTTTCACTGAAAATTCACTGACCTTGATCTCATTATTCCACAAATAATCACAGGTTCTCTAACCATACTTCTAGGATAACTAAATCCGAAAAGCATCTTCTCATGAGGGATTTAACCGTAAGGGGACCACTTTGGAGTTCATGCATTTGTAGTTATTATCAACCATGACAAGAAAATAATTAGTCATCTTTACATCAAACAAACTTGGGTACATTACCCAAACTTTGTGCTACTGGAATTCGCTACCATACTTTCTCCAAGGGTTGACATCAATCACTAAGGGTTGACATCAATCTACAATATCACTCTCCAATATTTGACATCAATGAAAACCAAAAATCCATACCAACTATCCATCAACCTAAGCCAACTATTTGACAAACTCCCCCTTTGGCATTGATGGCAACACCTAGATGTCACATACCCACTACGCACATCAAGCTTTTTCATTGATTTCTCAACAATCAGAACCCCCGAAGTCCTACGAGGTTTAGCGAGGGGCAAGTTTCTCTCTTGGGGTCTTGTCCACATGACCCTATATGGTGTCCACATGCTTAAGCCAGCCAAGGGCTTAACAGCTTTTCATGGTTCATGGAATCACGATACGCGACTTCTACCTTTCCCATTCAAATCCCTGAAACTTTCGAGGTCCCCAAAGTTCCCTCCAATGGGAGATTGACGGTCGTAAGCCTCCCTCGATCTAACAGCATGGATCCTTCCGGGGTTTCGGTACTCGAGAGTTCGGAGTACAACAACTCCAAGACTCTTCGTCATTCCAATCCCCGAAT
>JASDQU010010851.1:235496-247228 GCA_032191745.1 Picea mariana | reverse complement strand
GATCGACAACTCGATCTGTCTACGGTGCTACTCTTCTAGCTTATCTCGTCCTTCCATTTGGAATGATCCAACGACTGACGAGATTTCGCACAAATGAGATATTCCTTGGATGATCCAATGACCGAGATCTACTCTGGATGATCTGACAGACGAGATCTTATTTCAGATCTCCAGGCTTCGCGAATTTCAAATCTCAAACTGACGGAGCGTAACTTCCTCACATATTTATACCCGAAGTGAAGGACATTCGTTCGATCTGGATCTTGTATCAACGACTCAATTTATCTACAATGCAACTCTTGTAGCTTATCCTGTCCTTCCACTTTAACACAATTCGACGACTGACAGGTATTTGACTAATCAAAATCTCAACCTTTTAGCCCCTCTTATCCTATATTTCCACTTTGAGATGATCCGATGACTGTGGATGTTCTCGAAGCAGATCAACGGTTGACAATGATTACGGAACTACAACTTGTGAGTGATTTAATTTTCCTTTCAATCTCTGCAATCTATCCCTGTCGTAGATTTTGTGATTGCACATCCAACGATCATGATTTAATCTGACTTAAACTAGTCATTAGTTGGATCAACCACAGTCGTAGATATTTGAAGCTGTGTGATTTGATGATCTAGTCATTATTTGGATTGTAACTAGCGAGTGGTTTAATTATGCTTTCACTCCCCGCAATTCATTCTTGATGTTGATGGCTTGCATATCTGACGGTCACAATCTTCCAACAGTCCTCAAGCCCATGGTCACTCATATGACCGATCTCCGTTATATTAGATTATCAACACGGTCAACCTCTTGATCGGATGGCTATTGAGGCTTCTCACTCTTGATCAGACACCTACTGAAGCTTCTCACCCTGAGCTTGCGTTTTTCCTTTCGAGCTTTGATCTCTGCATTTGTTAACCCTCCTGAGATTTTATCATAGGAATATTGTTGATCCTATCGTGATCAACAATAATCATGAATTGCTTCAGCCTTTATCTGCATTTGCTAATGTACTGCGTTTTCCCTTCTGAGCTTTTGATCTTCATACTGGTTGCTTCTTCTGATATACCGAGCAATACACTTTTCCTTCTGAGCTTAGATCTTCATACTGTTCGCTCCTCCTCCTGAGCTTGTGCTTTCGATCTCTGTATACTTTTTGACATCTTCTGCAAACTGATATACTTGTTGAAATCAATGACAATCTCATATGTGGCAATTCATCATTAACAACAGATCATCACATCGACTGTTGACATCAATGATAATATATCCAACACTTTGTAGTTTTCTTTTGTTTAAAACTTGTGCAACTTTAGAACTCTGAAATCGCGAGAGATGTCTATCCAAATGACTATTTTTTTTTAAAGGATGAGAAATGGATGCGCCATGTCAATATATAATGATCATATCTTTTATTTTAAAAAGAACGATATTCCTAATTTTTTCGTAATTTATTTTTAAAAGATCAAAACACAAAGAAATCAAAGTCTAATTTTTATTTGAAATTTTCTAAAGTGTTATAACATAGGCTCCATGTGGGGATTGTGGCTCCCTCTGAGGCACAAAAGAACAGTGGTGAAGATGCCTTTATTGGGTAAATGGAGTCATTATTGCTTCTTTTATCGATTTTTTTTTTCTTGTTTTATTTGAAATTTAATTATATATAGAAAAATGAACATAACCATATCTAAAAATCTTAAAGCACATTTGGTGATTGATTTCAAGCCAGACTAGTAAGTGTTTTCCTTCCTTAAAATTGATTCGAGAATTTTTTAGGATAATCAAAGTAATTTTAACAAAAATATTATATTTTGACCGACTTTGTTCGCTTTTCAAGGTTATACAGATATAAAATATGTTTATTTAAGGAATCCTAGTTGGTTCAGGATATAAATATTATTGAAAATGAACTAGATAAGAGAGTATATTATATAGATGTGTAAGACAACCTTACATATATCATAGATATTGCTTCACTACAGCGAGCCTGTTCAGCACCCCGGTGAAGTTATCTATATCTCCCTTAATTGAATTTCCTTTCACTACTTCAGAAACATAATTTCATTTAATCGAGATGAGGGAAATCAATATATGAATTTCCTTTCATCATCTCTATTGGGACAAGATGGGGTTAACCAATTTTTGAATTTCCTTTCACCATCCGTCTTTGATTTTATTACTTTGAAGTGGGGGCAATCAATTTGTATGTAAAACACAAGGGCTGAAATATGTTTAAGATCTTGATGAAAAATAAGGTATGTCTACAATTTTAAGAATACTCTGAGATTGGTTTTTCTTCCAATTCTAAGTATACCTTTACTTATCGGTTAATTTTGGGAAAAAGTTATTCATTTCAGGGATAAACCTTGAGCAAATTCGTGATCTGAAATATGATATTAGAGCTAAATTTACTAGGATTAGCCTAGACATACTTTTTTAAATAAAATTAAAGAAACATAAAAAAAAATTGCCCAACCTGTTTTGAAAATATGCTTCTAAGTTTTTAGTATTAGGCTAAGTTTTATCATTTCTACAAGGATCAATATGATGAGAAAGAAAAATAATATTGTTTATTGAAAGAACTAGGGAGAGGGAGAAATAATTATATCAAACATTCTAACCTCTTAATCTGAACAATCGTAATTTCACACGAGTTTCTGTGTCAGATGAGACTTCTGATTTGCTCTGTCTCGTAGTCACTTTCTAACCGTTTTGATTTTTTTATATTTAATAATTTATTTTCGTACTAGAGATGAACTTATACCTAATCAACCTGAAGCTTCAGATTGCATTTTCCCCACTTCTCCAATCTTTACATCAGATGATGACACTATCTTTAATTCGTGGGAAAACATCCCTCATCTATTTCAATCAGATTTTCATTTTTACTTAAACAATAAGGGAGAAGAGGAACTTCTACCTATTTTATTTTGAAGTTTTGGACAAGGGATTGTATTCGTTTGTCACCTAATTCCAGAGAGTCCGAAGAAGGGAAAAGATGAATGTTGAGCGTGATGATTGTGAGTGTGTCGATTGTGCGATCTTTACTCTCTAGGAAAAGGTTCAAGAGTAAGAAAATATTGAAGAGCTTCAAACTTTGAATTTCCAAATTCATCAGTGAATTCAATCTTAGGAACTGTGACATCGAGAAGAAATGGCGTATGCAACGACGAAAGTAGGTCAAAACACAAGTCGTTTAAATTCTTATCTCCGTCATTTGAGAATTTTTTGTAGACGACGACCTCAAATGAATGTTTCTGCGGAATTAGATAAGTCTCGAGTTTCTGCAACATCATCTCCTATTTTGAAGAAGATTTACCTCCAAGAGATCGTCAAAATGTTGTTGAAGAACCACGATCATTGGCTCTACAAGGAAAAGTAGAGTTGCAAAAGTTGGAGGATTTTGTGGAAGTAAAAGAAGCAATACATAATGAAAATGCATTTCATTTCAATAGTAATTAGTAATCTTCCATATACCCCTTGTTTTTGTTTTTTGAAGCTGTGAAATCAAATCAGACTTTGAACATATAAATCTGAAACTTTAGTTTTCAAATACTGTTATTATATTTTGATGGTCTTATTTTCTGAAATTTTCAACTATTTTTGTCAGAAGAAGTATTTTTTTATTCATTAGTGAATGAATTTTATTTTTCAAAGTGAAAGGTAATTTATCTTCTGTAGAAAAAAATATATTTTCTTTTTGTTTTTCTTAAAATAAAGTTGAAAACATTATTTTCTTGAGAATATTTACACAAATTGATCATTGAAAAATACTCAAATAATTCTCTAAAAAAAAGATTTTTTTTTTTGCCAATGTCAATCCAATCCAATTCGGTATACACAATGGAAACTAAAATGTAAACTACTACATGAAATGTTTTAAAAACCGCCCATTGATAGGGGCCCCAAGAATTTATCCATTTAAATTTTCAAGAGAGAATGAATTTCTCCCTTCAGCTGCTACAATTTTGAAAGGTTTGAACCAGAGATGGTCAAATTTGTTGTGTTTCCTAGCATCTTCTTTTCTGGATTCCCACTTCAAGACTAAATCTCCAGGGAGAAACTCCCTATCTTTAGATTTCTTATCAAAGATGGGTTTCATATTGTCTTGGCATTTCTGGAGCTTATCCTCGACTTCTCTTCTATTTTGCTGGACTTCAATTATTTGATTTATTCTTCTTATTAGATCATTTGGTTCTTCATTCACATCCCGCCAGAGTTTCATCACAGGAAGAGAAATATTAATAGGAAGAATAACATTAGTACCATAAAATAATTGGAAAGGAGACATACCTATAGATTTCATGGTGCCGATTCAGTTTGCCCATAAAGCAT
The DNA here is from genome assembly GCA_032191745.1 of Picea mariana. NCBI lineage: Eukaryota > Viridiplantae > Streptophyta > Pinopsida > Pinales > Pinaceae > Picea > Picea mariana. The sequence goes on along the minus strand of JASDQU010010851.1, from coordinate 242,892 downwards.
ATTTTAAATGTATATGCCAAGATTTCTTATTTTCTGTCAAAACTTTCTTAATTATCGTCATTAAATTTTTATTATACGATTTTTCCATCCCATTTCCCTGAGGATAATAAGCTATAGAATGGCCCAAAATGATATTATATTTTTTATTTTTTTTGTCATAGCAATAGATTTGAAATCTTGTGCATTATCTGTGACTATTTTCCTTGGACTTGCAAGGATGTTCTCTTCCAGAAAATTTATCATTACTGAATCTGTATCATTCTGAGTTGGAATAACTTCAACCCATTTGGTACAATAATCAGTAGCAGTTAAATCCATCTATGTTGGGAACTTGATTGTGGATGAATCTTTCCGATAAAATCTAGGCCCCATTGTTGGAAATGAGCTTTAGCTTTGACAGGAACTAAAGGTAGGGTAGGAATATTTTTCTTTCCAGCAAACAGTTGGCATGAATTGCAAGCTCCGACCCTTGCATTTACATCAGTGAATAATTTCGGCCAATAATAGCCTTCCTTTAAAATTTTATAAGTTGTTTCTCTCCATGCATGATGTCCTCCACATACTCCTTTATGAAACTCATCAATGGCACCTTTTGTTTCAGATTCTGTAAGACAACATAACAAGAAACCCAAAGGATCCTTCCAGTATAACTTAGCATTGATAATGCAATATTTAATTGCCTGTAATTTTAAGGTTCTTTCCTTGGAAGGAGTCATGTTAGTAGGAAATTAAAGAGTAATAAGATATGAAATGATATTTTTGTACCAAGACGAGGGAGAATTTATCATTAATATGAATTATTGACACTTGATCATCAATTTCTTCTATGTATGGGAGAGAAATTTGAGACTTGAAATGATTTATTCCCAGAGCTATGAAATTTGATTCAACCAGTAATTTTGCCAGACCTTGTCCTTTTACCAATTTGGTTGGTTTGACTTCTAAATCGTATTCTTAAATTTTGGCCAACCATTTTCCGCTTATTCCATCACTGTCTGGTTGAATCAAGATATCTTTGATTGTGTTATTCAATACATAGGCGATTATTTTTTAATGCAAAACATATGTCCGGAAAGCTTTGAGTGCCTTAACCATAGCATACGTTTGCTTCTCTAGAATTTCATATTTTAACTTCGCACCCTTGAGGCTTTTATTGAAAAAGGCAATAGGTTGTTCGAATACTTCTTCATTTTTTCGAAGGAGAATTGTTGCAATAGTATATTCAGATGCAAAGGAGAAGATTAAAAACTCCTTCGTATAATTAGGACTTACCAATACCGATGCTTCTCCTATAGATTTCTTGACTCGTTGGAAGGATTCCTTAGCTTCTATGGTCCATTTCACCTCATTATCCTTCTTCAACATATATGTGATCAATTTGATAATTTCAGTAAAATTGGGTATAAATCTCCTTAAGAAATTAATTCTTCCTAAAAATGATTGAATCTCTTTTTTATTTCTAGGAATATTGATTTGATCAATAGCTTCGACTCTTTTTGGATCTACTTTGATTCCATATTTCGATACAATATGCCCTAAAAGATTACCTTCTTGCATGGAAAAATGAGATTTCTTAGGGTTTAAAGACAAACCAATTTTTCTACAGTTGTCGCATTTTTGTCTGAGTTGTACCAAGTGTTTTGTATCAGAGTTAGAAAGATTGCTAGTTCATCTAGATAAATACCAACAAATTTATATTTTTCTATGTTGGCCCTTGGGTATGGAGGTAAGCGAAGAATAAAGTAGAAAAGGCAAAATGCGAACTGCGCGGAAGACACAATGACTGTTATTGGGTCGAAGTGAGAAAAAGAGTAGAAAAGACGGAGCGAAGTAAGAGAAAGCAAGACATTAGACGAGGAGATCAAGGATGACAGATCAGCAAGGAAGATGGATTGTGGAAAAATAAGCAAGCGGAAAAAGGCACCATTGGATGCTTTGGAGCACCGCGTGAGAAGGAAGCAAAGACAGGCTGGTGAAGCTCTGAAAACGTGGGTCAAGTTGACCTAGAGTTTTAGACACCTAGGGTCTTGGTATCTAGGGTTTTGACACTTAGGTTTTGGCCTAAGGCCGTCGGTGAGCTATTGTAATGTATACATAAGAACCTAGATGAGGGAAGAGGGTTAGTTCTAGTTTTGTTAATGGTGTGAGCGACTATTGTTGTGTGAGAGAGAAGTGCTAAGTGTCAGAGCCTTTTGGTATTGTAAGATCTTTAGCTGGGTGTGGAGATCAGTCTTGTAGTTGGGTGCGCAGGAAGGGGAGAGACAGAGAGGAGAAGAAAGAAGATCTGCTAGCTGATAGCACAGACAAGAACTGTATGCTTCATCTTAATATATTATAAAGCATAGTTTTGTGGATGTAGACCTAGAGAGAGGGTGAACTACATATATCTTGTGTTGTGTGTGATTGATGCTTCGTTCTTTATCACTTGATATACTGTTATTTGCATTGTTGTGTTAGATCTGATAGATAGTTGTGTGGAGAAGATCTAAGAGGGTACTTGATGTATAAATGGTGTGTTTTTCTTGTATTAGATCCACTTGATACTCCATTTGGTTGTAGACATCTCTATCCTGCAACCCCCCCATAGCTACTTCGGGTGAGACTTCATCTGCCTCGTAGGTGTTGCCAAAAGGGCCAGTAGTTAGGGCTTTTTGGTGCGCTCTTGGAGCTAAACCCTCGGTCTGCCCTTGTGCCAACAAACGGTTTCGTTGCTGGGACATGAATCTTCTTGAGGGAATGTCAAGGTGGTTTCCATCAACGACAGAGATTCAAAAGTGGATAGAAGATCAAGAAAAAGATTTCGCTGAAGCCCAGAACAAGAACCCTAATCTCAATACAGAGGATTGGTTAGGAAGATATATATTCACTGATATACACAAGATTTTCTTTGGAGGGATCCATCAGGAGCTATATGAGTGGTTAGCTATGTTAGTAGATACCCAGTTCGAGATTAGATATAGACCTCATGTGGTTTGGACATCGGCGCTGATCAAGAAGGTCAAGAGGGTTGATAACGTCGTGTCATGAGCAGTAGATCACTGGTTTGATAGCACCATTGGAGGGTACATCATCGAGTTTGATGTTGACAGAGTAGAGTCATATAGCCAGGCCGAGAGATATTTCTTCAAAGGACCCAGAGGAAAATATTTACACTTTATAAAGTTGAGGATCAAGATGCTATTGCATGAGAAGAATATATTGAAGATACAGTAGTTGGTCGGATTGGAAAAGGCTAATGTTCAAGAATTCGGACAGCGACAACGACAACGACACAGAGGCTAGACATACGCAAAGTGGGAGAGAATTCAGAGAAGTTCCTCTTGTGAACCTATTTAAGGAGAACTATGGGGACAAGAGTTTATACAGTGGAGAAGAGGCATATATGATGGATGAAGAGCATTCAGAGTCCACTAGACCAGAGGAAGGGAAAGCTGAAGAACCTCACTGGGAAGAGCCAAAAACTTCAGGAACTGTGCAGACTCTTGAAGTAAGTACTATTACTCCTCCTGTTGATTCAACAACATTAAGCAATCAGAGTAATCAGAGTCACCCGAGCGTTCAGAGCACTGTCACTAGTATCCCACCACATACTCAGTCAGGAAACCTAGGAATATCTATGGCAGATGAGATGAGGTTACCCACCTTTAAAGGAGATGGATTTGAAGACCCTGAACAACACTGGTTTTTCTGCGAATTCGTGTGGAGTATTAAGTGAAGTTGTCAAACGAGATCAGTTCAGTACTACCCTAAGAGATCGTGCACTGAGATGGTACATGAAATTTGTCCAAGGAGCTATACCCGAACTGCTGAATGCCATTAAGACGTCGCTAATTGTTGAATTCAAGAAACCTAAGTCAGAATCATAGTGCATTACAAAACTAAAATAAATCAAGCAGAGAATGGTTGAACCAGTATGGGAGTTTGATCAAAGATTTAAGACCTTGACAGGCCATCTGAGTTTTCAAATCCCAGATGAGCAAAACAAGGAATGGTTCATTGCTGCTCTCTTACCACACATCATAGTTCCTCTGATGCAACATAATATTTCTTCACAGGCTTAGGCGCTGGAGATTTCCATGAAGCTAGAATTAGCCCCTATGGGAGAATCCATCTTAGGTATGAGTCAAATCTTGAGTCAACTAACTAGTTTGTCTCTATAGGTTGAAGATATGAAGAAAGACAAGGGAAAATATAAGAGAGAAGACATCTAGTGTGTCATATGAAAATCAGAAGGCCATGACAAGGAACATTGTCCCTATTCCATGAATACTTGGCCTTTGGAGCTCCAAGCCCTTTGAAGCAAGTCACCCTACCTTGGTGCAAGGCATGCAGAAATAGACATTGCCTTGGTGAGTGCTATTACATGCAAAAATATGTTCAGACACACAAAACTAAAGCATGATGATCAAGATTGTAGGGTTTATGACCTCATGCATGGAAGGTCAAGGGATATATACAAAATTCAAGGAGGAGTACAACAAGAAGGAAGCATTGTGTAGTATAACTCCCCTGGGAGAGGAAACTTCAACCCTCGTGGAAGATTCTGAGAAAGAGGAAGAGGAGGAGGTATGGGTCGAGGTCGAGGACAAATAATTTGTTATAACTGCACACAGCTAGGACACTTGGCAAGGTACTGTTAGAACCCTTGTACCACTTGCAGCTATTGCAACTCCTTCGAGCATATTATCGAGGAATGTCCAACATTGCTGGCTAAACTTCAGGAGAGACGGGGACCTCAACAGAACCCGCAAATACAACTAATCAAAGAAGAACCTCGCGGAGTAGATCCTAGAGTTGTTGTTATCACTAGAGGAGGCGATGTTATAGGAGAGGATAGAGTGATCCAAGGAAAGACTACAAAAGAATCAAGAGTCAGGAAAGTTGCTGAGAAGACACAAACTTTTGATGCAAAGAAAGAAAAACAAATATTTGAGGAGGCAAGAAAAGAATTCAGGGGAGATCATCGTTCTTCATCGAAGACATGACCAGAAGTAAGAGAATATGGAATGCCTCTGGCATTCGATCAGTCTTCTCTGCCAGGAGAAGGAAAAGAGGTAATCAAACTCATGGAATTCTTATATACTTGTATTAAGTTGATTCAGGATGAAAGCGTTGTACAAGAGCTACAAAATTTAATCAGACAGTATGAGCTAGGAAAGATAGATCCCTTACTGAATAGAGCAGTACACCAAGTCTCTAAAATGAGAAAGAAAAATAAGGAATTACGCTTGAATGCTCAAATCAGAAAGTATGATATAGACTATGTGGTCCTCGACTTAGGGTCGGAATTCAATGTCATGACGAAGCAGACCTGGGCACTGATGGGAAAACCTAAGTTGATCTATTCCCCTATCAGGCTTAGGATGGATAATCAACAAGCTGTAATCCCCTTTGGAATATTGGAACATGTCCCTGTGGACATCGACAGAGTGAGGACGTTTGCAGACTTCGAGGTAATTGAGATAGTTGATGATAGCTGTCCTTTCCCCACACTGTTAGGAATTGGTTGGGATTTTAATAATTCCACTGTGGTTGATTTAAAGAAAATAAAAATGACGTTTGAAGGAGATGGCCTTAGGGTCATTGCACCTTTATGTCTCGATGAAGGTCAGCGATACACATAACCTATCAGAGAATAAGACCGTGCATATGAACTGGAAAACATATACAAATTAACAACCAGACAACAGGATTACATTAATCCTACAACGGATGGGAACCTAAGCTAGTGAAGTGACATCACATGTTCATCATATTCAAAAGAAGCACTGTAGAACTGGCAGAACAAAATGTGCAAAGTATCTACAAGGAGATGTGCTAGATTAACCAGAGAAGTTCGCTGGATCGGCACAACAGTAAGTAACTTACCCATCTTTGATGGTCTGAATCCTTTAGAAACCTTCTTGTCGGACTTTGAAGAAAGTGTACTGATGCAACAAAGATTGTTGGCAATGGATGAGGCCTTGAAAGCAACACCGATAAGATGGTGGGGGACACACAAAAACAACATTACAGTTTGGGTACAATGTCGTACTTTGATGACAACACGATTCTCAGCGCAAGTAGAAGGCTCTGAAGTTAGGTACATAGGTTGAAGCTGCCCGAAGGATCATGTCTGAAGTTGCGAGGAAGCCTAGAGCAACATTCCTCAAGAGAAGTGGGTGCACAAATTCATTAACATGCTGGACACAACCCCTATCAATTGGTACCTTCAAGCAGAGTTGCGCCTCATTACTGCAGATTGGGAAGGTATGACTCAGAATTTTGTAACTACCTTCTTATTTGAAAGTCAATATCCTTCATTAGATCAAGCATTACAGATTGTAAGACATAAAGTATTTGAGGAAGAATCTAGCCTCCCTTTAGAACAAGAAGAGGATGAATGGTTTTTTGCCTCTCCAAAAAGTGCAAGGCTGTTACAACATCAATGCTGATGAAGACGATGATCCTAGGAAGGTGAACATCGCAGAAAAAGAAGGCTAGAGAGATGTGGAAGGACCAGGAGTTGAGCTACGATTTATTGGACATCCGATCAAGATCAAGAAAGTCAATATTGGAACAGAGAAAACACTGAAGCTTGCAAATGTTGGAGATTATAGGGATGCTTCCACTATTGACAAGATCACAGAGTTGCTACATGAGTATCATGACTTGTTTCCAACCAATTTTATTGATATGAAGGACATTAAAGGGCCTATGGGAGAGATGAGGATCCCTCTGAAACCATATGCAAGACTAGTCAAACAAAGACCCTACATATTGAACCCTAAATATAAGGAGAAAGTGAAGATTGAGCTCGAAAGAATGTTGGAAGCAGGGACTATAGAACCTGTCGAAGAATCCAAATGGATTAGCCCTATGGTGGTATAAGACAAAAGGACATGAGAGATCAAGATCTGCGTAGATCTCAGGAAGTTGAACGATGCCTGTCTGGATGACCCATTTCCTACACCATTTACTGACGAAGTGTTAGATAATTTAAGAGGCCAGGAGGTATATTCTTTTACAGATGGATTTTCAGGATACCATCAGATCCAGATTTTCAAGGAAGATTGCCATAAGACCACCTTTTCCACAGAATGGAATCCTACCAATATAAAGTAATTCCATTTGGATTGAAGAATGCCCCAACCATCTTTTCCAGGGTGGTGGTCGAAGCATTCAAGGAGTTTCTACATAGGTTTATAGAAGCATACTTTGATGATTGGACTGTTTTTAGTTTATTGAAAAATAATATCGAATGTTTAAGGCTAATGTTGGACAAGTGCAAGCAGTGTCAGATTTCCTTAAACCTGAAGAAGTGCATTTTATTTTCACCATTTGGAGTGTTGTTAGGTCATATTGTATGCAAGTAGGGATTGTTGGTAGATCTATCTAAAATTTCCATTATGGTTGA